>JACATO010002449.1:0-92500 GCA_018389105.1 Nautilus pompilius
AGAGAGAGAGAGAGAGAGAGAGAATGGATGGAGCGGAGAGAGAGAGAGAGATTTATGGCGCCAACATCATCCTTGTTGGTACTGTACCGGCAGCGAATGAGCCGGGGGAAATACGAGAATCGTCCAATCTGACTTCTGTACTACACATAAGCTGCATGTCCCTTGCGAAATATACTTTACCTAATTAGACATATTCGATCTCAGCCTGACTAGAATAAAAACTTCAAAAGAAACAGTAACATATCTTTGGATACGGGTAAAACATAGAGGTAAGAAACAAATACGGAAACAGAACAAAAACAAATGGTTTCTCGGTGGTGAAGCTTTTAGGAATAAAAAAAACGTTTATACAAAACGTAGATACCCGGATTAAGTCAATCAAATCCTTCGCGAAACTTGAGGTGAGGTGGTAAAAAGAAAACTTTGTTTTTCTGTAGAGCCGCAGTCTTCCGAGGTAACATCTGTCAGAGAACATCCTAGAAGAGCCGGGATGAACAGGACGGCAACGTCATAAGATGTTATCCGGCTCGGACTCAGGTCGGCGGGCACTCTATATCGAGCGACATACTTGCTACCGGTCGCACTTGAGAGAACAAGGGGTTGGCCGTGGTGCCGATTTAGCCTTAAGGTTGCAAACCGGCAGATTCTGTTCTTTTTCGTCAACACTTAATATAATGGATTGTAAAAATTGTTTTCCATTATTCCTTTAGCAAATTCGTTAAAAATGTGTATTTCTCTTACATGTCAACGTCAGTGTCATTTTTACTTTTAGCTTTGGTCCGTGTAGAACAAATATCGAGGGTTTTTCTACCATGCGATAGAAAAGAGAAAAAAGTGTATATTTTGCTAAAATTAAATAATATGAATAATAATAATAAGTAGTTAATTACTATCAGATTACTATTAGTATTCTGTAGAGGGCGATCTGATGGCTGAGTGCGTAACGCCCTGTGACCTGCCGTTGCTGATTCGTTTGGCCCGGGTACTACGGTTGTCTCCTACAGTGTCTGCTGACCAAGGTAGTTCTCAAGGCCGAACACATTTATTAGTTCCGCAGCAAGAATCCATTCCTGTAGACTCTAAAGTTACCCACAAAATTCAAAGAAGCTGGAGAACTAATAGCACTACCATAGGTAGGCTTTGCGCAGGTAAGACAATGTTACCAAACTGCTCGAGACTACTATACAGGGATTCAGCAACTGCGAAATCCCTTTCGCCCCGCAACAACTATTGCTGTGCGTCCGTGCATCGTTCCCTTGCTTGCAGTGGGCCGATCAACGTGCTTTTTTAAAGCTAAGGACCCAATTAAGGGGACAGCGGGAATGTCCAGGTTTCTATGCGCTACCACTGCTGCACCAACTCGGACCTACCTTCCGCGATATTCCAGCAGGATAACGCACGCCCCAGCCGGCTAATCCCGCCCGGGCCCTCTTAGGCTGATATATATATATATATATCTGAACCTACTGAGTACCTTCGGGACGAATCAGATCACCACATTCGAGCGCCATCCATGATATTTTCACCAGGTGTAAAACTTTTCCCTCGAGCGATTTGTTCAAGGGACCTTTCTACAGGATGGTGGCTGGTCTACAGTTGTGCGCGTGTACTGCGTGATCGAAAGCAAAAGGCACGAGGCACCGCGACCTATAGGGAAATATCTCATCTACCAAAATGTATTAGACGTGGCCCCGGGGATAAGACAACAGCAACAACTCTGCGAAAGTGATTACGTTGTCTTTTAAAATCTTCAAACGATGCTGGCGCTAGCCCTACTATACTGTCTCTAACTTAATTTTCGGCTGGTTGGGGTGGGGGGGGGACTAGGAACTCGTCAATTAGGCAGATGATATCACCACCGATGTTACATGAAATTAGATGTGACTAACGCGAGGTCGATCGGATTTCTATCGATTACTTTCCCCGTTTCCCGCCCCTACCTTTTACTGCCGCAGAGAAGCGACGCCTGGGAAGAGTTCGGAGCTATGAAGCTGTTAAATGTATCCCGTACCAAGGCCGAGGACTCGGTGGAACTTTTCTTTTTTTAAAAAATAATCGTTTCTTGGAAAGAAAACTGCAGCGAACTCTCCACGTGTTGTTACGAAATAAGGCTATATAGCTTTAGAAAATCAAAAACTACTACTACTACTACTACTACTACTAATCTACTTACTACTACTAATAATAATAATAATAATAATAATAATAATAATAATAATAATAATAATAATAATAGTGATATTTTGAAATTATTTTGTAAAAAATATATAAAACCATTTTCCCCCCAACTTTCTTTATTTATATATATATATAATTGTTTTATGAAAATGAAATAGATGAAATATAAATTACGAGATAATAAATGCCCTCGGACAGTTCAGCTTTAACTGTAATGGGTGGAGCTGACAGAAAACTCTGACTTATTATTTGTTGAATTTTTTTTTCTTTTTTTTGTAAACCAAACTAAACTTCTATCTTTATCCGCCAGCAGAGCCGGCGTTAAAGGTCTTTAGTATCAAACACGAAAAGCAAATCGCAAAGGAAATAAACGTAAAAATTGAATTTGCTAGTATATTTAATTACTGCAAACATACTAAACACACGGCCTGGCCTGGTGACGTCTCGCATTAACCTGTCTCCTCCGTGGAGAGCAAGGTCAAGGTCGACCTTCCAAACAAGTCCGGGAAGTTCCGCGAAGACGCGGCAGCAGGCAGGCAGGCAGTAAGGAAAAGGCCAATTTTATTTGTTTGTTTTTTGGATAAACGTAATTAAGCGTAATTCGAAATGTATTATAACTATAGGATCCAGTCCGGTCCCGCCCGTTCCCACGACCTTTAATTCTCGTTCGATGATGTATCGCCTTCCTGTCGATCAGATTGCTGTTTGGGGATCTTCTTGACACGATGAAGGCCAAACTGGTCATTTTCGAGCGCAGAATCAATGCACGAGGAAAGAAAAAGAAGAAAACGAACGTTAAAGCTGTCCGGCCCCTTGTTTCCTCTTGGGCGCAGGGTGGAAACAGTAGAGCACATCATCGAAATAGATCTGCGCGTCGCGTGATGGGTTCTCCTTGGAGCACGTGTACTGATGAAGAACAAATTGGCATCATGCATTTATTCCATTTATTTAATTCTGTGTTTGTTTGTGTGTTTGTATTTCCTTAATCATGCCATATGAGCAGAACAGCCTACCTAATCCATTCTTCTTTGATAAATGAGATTTTAATTGCTGATTCCTTCGTGTTTTACCCTAACTATAGCCGTCTGTCTCCATCGGGTGGTATTTTTAATACATCATCCAATACCCCCCCCTCCCACACCCCTATCTTGATACATATCTGTGGTAAACATAATCGCTGATATATAAGCTGCGTCTTGGTTCGAAGTTACCAACCGGACGTGAAAGCTATCGGCGTTTGTTGTTGTTGTTGTTGTTGTTGTTGCATCAGTTGTACCTCAGGTAGCATTTTAAAAAAAAAATACAAATCGGTGTCAGATTCAGAAATCTTTCTACTGTTTTGTATATATTTTAGCAGGTTAGGTTGTTGTTCGGCTGGGTGCTGCGTAAAAAAGAGAAATCTTTCTGGCTTCGGCTGGCCATTGGAAATGATGGAGTCGGGCGTCTGTAGACAAAATTCGTAATAAAGTGGAGGAGGGGAATTAGGAGAGTCGCTGTATGTGGCGAATATTTTCTCTTCGTTTCCACTTCTGTTGTAGTTATTAATATCAATCAAAGGAGAGAACACGTGCGTGCGCCGAGCAGTTTTTAGTGGAGCCACGGACAATGGCGGCTTTTATCATCTCTCCCCTGCCAACAGTTCTACAAAGAGAGAGAAAAAATGGCGACAACCCTATAAACGCATCCTGAATTCGATTCTATTCCCATAATTTTTTTTAAAAAAAAAATAACAATTTGAAGATATAAAAGTATCAGATTTGTTATTCTTCGGTTCTGCTTATTCCAATACAGTTTTTACATGAAATTACATTTAACACCAGTTTTCACTTTTTAAAAATGCATCCCAGAATACACCGCGCGCACGTGGTGGTCAGTCGTCATCAAAACATGGTCGCCTGATGAGACACCGACGACAAACAAAGGCGCTATTTTGTTTTGTTTTTTTTTCTTTTGTATCTCCACTCCACTACATCCGCTCTTAATGCGAACTCAGGCGCCGATTGTTTACTTATTTCTCATCAGGCAGCAGTCATAATAATAATTAATAATAATAATAATAATAATAATAATAATAATAATGACAATAGCGCGCGCGCGTGACGCCCCTATTCCGGATGATCTTCCGCCCTGTCCGGCCTGCTGCGGTGCTCAGCAGATATTCCGTTCCTTCCACTCCGATTTATTATTCTTTTGTTGTATTTCCCCTGATATAAAACAGCATCCCTTATTCCAGAGAATATTAAGAACTTGCAGTCGGCGGAGACCGGGAATTTGTCGCTCCACAGCCGGACCTCCTCCACACGTCGAGGTCTCTGGCCTTTGTGGGTGTCAGGGTGACACCCCAGCACCCACCCACCTACCCACCACGTGACACCCCAGCCCTGGCCGATCGGGACGTATTCGCACCCGCGCCCTCCCAAATGCGTTTTAAAAAACCTAAGGCGATGCTGCAGCTTTGGGGGGAATTCTGTGAGTCGTGAGCCCCCCCCCCAAAAAAAACGGAAGCTAGAACCCCGTCCCGGAAGAATGTGGGTTCAAAATGATGCGGAAACAGGCCGAAGTTCGACGGAAGAAGAGGAGAAGAAAAAACAATACCTATTCCCTGTAAGCTATAAGGTACGTAATCAACATGGATCTAGTCACGTTATAGCATGGCGTGTCATCTACAGTGATGGGAATAATTATGAAAACACAGACAAGTACTTGCGACTGACAGACCTATATGACACATACACGGGGCATTATTACGGGAAATGCACAAAAACAGAATGAATATGTTATTTGGTTTGTGAGTCATAGAGCACGACACCTTGTTTTCAGCTCCAATACAGGTCATTCGTGTGTGTGTGAGAGTGTGGAATGTTGTTCTGGCCATGCGGCTTTCTCATTAACCCTACAGCATCACAGATATTCGGCCGAGGCATCTTTGTGCTTGTCCCGTCAGCCTCTTTATGTCCAGATATAATTTCGCCACTTTGGCTGTAAAGCTTGGGGTGGGTCATTGTCGTGCCGCCCATCGAGATGTCTTGCTAAGGGAGTGGCATGATGGAGGAGAACCTACCTGTGCCTGTCGGCAGTCAACATACCTCTGATTTTTTTGCATATCTCCGACAGACCGACCCCACCCTCTCTAGCTGATACGCAGCTCCACACGTGTATTGATTCGCTCCAATACTTCACTGCATCTTTTGTGCAGTAAACGTTATATTCATTTCCGGTCTGCCTAACAAACTACCGTTGATTGTTGCCGAACAATTCAAACTTGATCTCGCCTGTAAAGAGCAGCTTCTTCCCGGTTTGGTCATCCCCTTGGTACTTTAACACCCATCATTCCCAAGATTTCTACTGGCCCATCGTCTATCACGCATGGTACGTACTCTGTATTTAGAATTAATTTGGGAGATTTTGGAGCTTTTTTTTTTTTCTCGCTCGATCGCTGGTCATTGTCAACAAGACCAGTTTCGTGTATCCTGAGAGTCTTTCATACGATTTCTGAAACAGGAAGTCGCGTGTAGCAGCCTTCCTTGGCCAGAAGTTCGAGTTCTATACCCTGGTCACGTATTATGACCTTCTCAGGAGCCGTAATATTCACCACTGCAATGCTATTACTGTATGTACTTTTATAGTCTTCCAGATGTGACATTCTCTGATTTCTTGCACGACAACCAGTCCCAGTGTACTATATCAACACCTTCCTGTGTTATGGAGCATTTCACTTCTACCAAGAGATGTGATTCTATCACATATTATTTTCATTTTATACTCAATTTTTTGTGTGTGTGTGTGTTTTCATGATTATTTCCAATACCGATACTGTATATATATATAAAGGTGATATGCTCATATAATCAGGGCTGTGCCTAGCTGGCAATAGGTCCAAGACAGATGGGAAATGTAGGCCCCACTTCAAACTGCTCATTAAGTATTTTTAAAATCAGTGATAAATATATATGATTTATGTATGGGCGTACACTTGTACATACGGTACATGTAGTGTACACGATGTACTTACAAGTAACAGAACAGAATAAAAGAACTTAACCCCATGTCTACCAGGGAAATGGGCCCTTTCAAAATCGTTGGCCCATGCCAACTGGCCCTACTGGCCCCGCCTCTCACCAGGCCTGTATATACGGGTAACTGAAAGCATTAATAAATTCATTGTATATGATGTATTGGATGCTTCATTATTAAGTTCATAAATATTGTCACCATTGTTGTTTATACTATATATATAGACATATCATCAGTATTCTTCATTGTGTTCTTTAATGTTAGCGGTCCAAAAGTTAGATTAGGTGTTAGATTACTAAAGAATTATCTGACCACAAACTTATTGGACAGTTCTGTAAGTTGTCTAGACAACTGCGAAGCACAGATGTTCTTTCACACGTAAACACTTGAGATCTAATCTCCTATATTCACCCCACTTTAGATGAAAGATAATAATAATAAGAGAAATAGATAACTTTAAAAACTGAGAAATGTCTTCCATTCTGACTCTTGCCATTCTAGTAACAGTAGCAACCGAGGTAAGATAATCAGTTTGCATTTTTTAACAACCATTTGTATTGTTGTTCGTTTCAAATATATTACCTGTTTGAAATTTATACTCAACAGCAGTTCATCTTTACTTATTCTTTAATGACGAATAATATAATATGGATGCATAAAATTATGTATACGAGACATCTAGAATGGCATTAAATATCAAGGATAGTAAATGCAATGCGATATTTCATAAGAAAGGTCTTTTCCTTACGCCTGTCTGTCAATAAAGATCCTGCAAAGACGACTTTTCGTTTACTGATAAAATGGTTCTGTTCTACCATTTCTCGCCTGCTGTATTTAACTCTCTGTAAATCATTTCGTGGTTTTACTGCATTCATATGTTCTTTAAATCGATTAAGAGCAGTACAAACTTTAAGTACAGCGTAGTTGTGGGTTTTAATGTCTCTACCAGTTTTACGTTTATGTCAAAAATTTGTTTTCAAAGGAAACGGTTTCCAAAATGTTGACATGAGAAAATGCAATTAAATATTTCTCGACTTTTTTAATACTGAACCCGAATCACAAATAGCAATATGTATTTCTTTTACGTAATACAGCTGTGTGGTGATGTTTGGAGTGCTAAAACACCATACACAGCTTTAAAAACACAGATTATTACCACGAGCCCAGGCTGAAGAACGGGGATGTTGAGCAAAGAGAAACAAAGGAGTTAAGGGGCCCTCAAATTCTAACAGGGTTGGACTGTGAAGATAAATAAATGATCGATTCAAATAAAGAAATATTATTTATAGTACCGACACAGGCTGAAACAAATTGAACAATCTGGCTTTAAAAGCATGCTCAGGGAATTATTTCGGTCCCACCGGCGGTTATTACGTAGCCAGAATGTCGCCTTCTGCATGCGCTGTTCTTTAACCATCTTGTAGGCTCGTTCTGCGCCTGCAGCCATCTTTATTAACGCAGTGGTTCGCCGATCTCGGAAGTCTCGTGCTAATCAAATCACGCGTGACGCGAGCGAGGTCGAGACACGGAGTAGTTGTCGATCTGACAAGGACGCATAATGAAGTGTCACTGAAAAACATCTGAATCGTCGCTGCGCGGAGCCTTTTCGACGGACGTGTTTTCCAAGCATCGCTGATTGCATTTACTGAGGTAATTGTACCTTTAAAACGGTTTTTGGATGGATACCGTGATAGGTCGGGAGAGTTTCAAGCGGAGCAGAGAGCAAAAGAATCGGGGAGCAGATCGGTAACCTCCGCTAGTTTCAGTGTACGAAATCAATTCAAACTTAGTATACAGCGGTGGGGGGAGATGTAGAATCTAAAACCGCTTTTTTCGGTCGTCCTTGAACTACTTACCTTTCTTATGGATCGAGGCGGAACTTTTGGAAATCGGAAATAAGTTTCTATTCGCTGATAATTGCGAAGACGCTTTCACGATGCGACACCATACGGAAACCGACCGACACCCTGCTCAGCTACAGGGAAAATTTACACAAATAAATGTCTGTTAAAAAGTTCGCTAAAATTTTTGGCTCAAATCATGAATATTAAAAATGTAGTAATGCTTATGATTAAAGAGAGAGAGAGATGTGACGTCATTACAAGAGACGGGGGTATGGCGTTATTACAGATAGAGATGTGACGTCATTACAGATAGAGACGGGGGTATGACGTCATTATGGAGACGTGACGTCATTACAAGAGACGGGGGATATGACGTTATTACAGAAAGAGACGTGACGTCATTACAAGAGACGGGGGTATGGCGTTATTACAGATAGAGATGTGACGTCATTACAAGAGACGGGGGTATGGCGTTATTACAGATAGAGATGTGACGTCATTACAAGAGACGGGGGTATGGCGTTATTACAGATAGAGATGTGACGTCATTACAAGAGACGGGGGTATGGCGTTATTACAGATAGAGATGTGACGTCATTACAAGAGACGGGGGTATGACGTCATTATGGAGACGTGACGCCATTACAAGAGACGGGGGTATGGCGTTATTACAGAGCGATAGAGAGACGAAGTCATGATAGATGATAGAGACGGGGTGGTAAGACGTTATTACAGAGAGATAGAGAGAGAGAGGGAGAGAGAGAGAGAGAGAGAGAGAGAGAGAGAGAGAGAGAGAGAGAGAGAGAGAGAGAGAGAGAGAGAGGAATGTACTTTTTGAAAAAGAGGTTTTTTTTGTAATATTGCCTTGTAGGAACAATTATCTTGGGAGATAAGCATGTTTTAGCCTCTATAAACCATTCTCTGAGAAAGAGAAATACGCAGTCGGAAATTCTGCCTAGTTTAGTTATTAATAAAAAGAGCAGTCGGTGTTCAGTTTGCTCACCCTTTTATCGAAAGATATGAAATCGGACTGTCAGAAAATTTTAAAATCTTATATGAAGTTTTTTTACCACTAAGTGCGCATTTAGTCCTTCTCCTCTCTCTCTCTCTCTCTGTCTCTCTTGATTTTGCCCAACACCAAGACAACTACCCACACCACAACCTGAAAGCAATATTTTCTAATGTTTAATAAAAAATGTTAATAACGTCTTATAAGTGCTATTGGTATGTGATGGGCCACTAGTAGTAAGGAAACTATCCATGTTTTTTGGATTCCTTTCTGAGAAATTTTTTTCAAAATATCAGCCATGTCACCGTGAAAACGAACGGACGTAAATTCATCTTTGATGATTGAAATAAGCAGTCAGAGGACCATTTTTGGCACGACGCTGATTATCTCTCATAGTCTGTTTATCTTATAGACAGATTTTCGGTTCTTTTAGTCCGATGAGTAGCAGAAAACCTTTGTATTCTTTCTCCGTGGCTGGGCTTACACATATATCATCCTAGTAAACCAACTTTGGAAATTTTAAAAGGTGTCTGCATCATTAACAACATCAGGTGGCTTCAAGCCCGAACCGCACAATTCAAGGAGTCTTTAACATTGATAGTATAACTTAGCATCCCTATTAATTACCCTACCTCTCACCGTTTACCCTGTGACCCCATGGGCTAGGTACACCTGGCACTAATCCTTTCTCCCAGAAGAACCAAAAGCTTTGTGCCATGGATGTGGCAATTTTACTAACTAGATTTTCATTATTATTATTATTATTATTATTATTATTATTATTATTATTATTATTTATTATTATTATTATTATTATTATTATTAGGTAGCATCGGAAACTTGGACTTGGGATCAGTGCCACCGCACCAGCAGAGACTGTCCGTCTGGACGGTGCTGTTCGTGGACGCCACCACTGGGGAAGCGGCAGATAACTTTACCGACATACGTCCACTACTGTCTTCCATACAAAACCCAGAATTCGACATGGTGCGACCTAACCCTGCAGTACTCTCCTAACCAGCATTACTATCTTGGTCTCTGCCCCTGTGGACCCGGATTAAGATGCATGCCAACTCGAGAGTTAAACCCAAAGCACTATCCGCGAGGGAAATTCGGAAAATGCAAACATATCAAGTAAAACTAAAACATCGCCATTATAACATGGATATTTTCCGAATTTATCATATATCACATGATGTAGCTAGTACCGGAGTCTGTTAATAAATCTTGTAATAACTTGCCCATGCGACTAGTTTCAAGGAAATTCTAATTTTAAATCCATATTTACAAACATGTGCGGAATGCGACATATCTCTCCTACCTGGAAAAGCACAAGTACCTTTTGTTTCATAGTTGTGCATAATGTTGTATGCGTTTGGCTGTACGTCACAGCTGTGCAAGATGGTGCACTGTATGGCGTTCTTCTGGGTTTTGTCCTTACTACTAATTCTGCTCTTAGTTCAAAAGAGCTAAAACAAAAAACGAAATTCGGCAGTCTTCGAAGTGTTAATGTGAGAATGTTAATTAATTTACTACGTGCATTTGGCAGTATTCACTACTAACTTTAGCACAGAAATAAAACCATAAACAGTAATAACTTTTCAATGGGATTGTCCTTTAACTTTCCTGTCCAAGCCGGAACTCACTAAGGTTTCAGATCCTGAAGCAACGATGCTCCGGTTATGTACTTTCCTCTTTTACATACCAGAGAAATTTTTACAGGTAACTAAACCAATTATGGTAGATTTTTTCCCACGTTTCTTCTCTTCAGTCTTTTCTCAAAAGTTAAGTAGTAAGTTTAGAATTATTTCCAGGTGAACAAGTTTAATATTTTTACGAATTACTATACATGCACTGGAGACTGCGATTACTGGATGTCAGTGAACTCGATCAACCGCCAGCCAGGATATTCTGACGTATTTACATTTTAAAACAACCCTACGTCCTCCACATCGATAGTAAAGCCACGACAAGCAGCTTTATTACATGCATATTGATATTAACCGGATCATCCTTTAAACGGACAGATTTAATAGTTAATAATCATACCCACAGTTACAGTGACGAAAAATTAATCAAACCTTATACAAGGATTTCTGCTGAAAGGAGAAATTAAGAACACTATAATCGTTACAGCGATTAACGCTATCATCAATAATTACTCCTACTGGTATTTACTCCACTCATTAAAAATTTGTTACTTAAAAAAAAAAATATTTTATGACATCTAACAGGGACGGAATTTTAGTTAATTTGTAATTATGACCCCTAGTAAAACATTTGGCAGTCCAAATTTTTTTCTAGTGAATTCGGTGACGTTAAATAAGAATCTCCTTTAATGGCATTAACATCGTAATGATGACCAGCCATCTTTGCTGTCTGTAACTGCGCACAAATTCGTCTCTGTTTAATCTCTAATGACTGACAAAGAAGCAAAAGACAACATTTACTTGGTATGTGCATGACTTTAGATACGGCAGGTGGTGCAACTACAGAAATGTCTCGTAGGCATAGTCTCTTGGTTCTTTATGCCAGCCACTAAAGATGAAGCAAAGTTGATTTTTCTTGCTACACGTTTGTCTAAGATGGTCCGTCTGCAAGGTTTTGATAGCGATATACTTGCGGGCTCCTTTAGCTACACACACACACACAAACACACACAGTTTTTAGCCTTATAAATATAAAATAAAGGGCGTAGACTTTCATTTGACACCTGAACTTCAACGTTTTGTGATGACAGGGTTAGCGTTTGGGAGGGAGCTCTCCAGTTCCGTTGTGTTATTATTTATTTTTTTAAAAAAAAAGTTTGTCTCATTACATAAAACGATGTTTGAGAGAAATTTTAACTAAAATATAACCAGTAGAAAATGGGCTGTTAACGAGAAAAATTTAAACTGTTTATTCCCACAGAAAATTTAATATAATCAGTGGGTAAGACCGTTTTCGCTTTGTTGCTTAGAAGTTAATTCTCTAATTAAAAAAAAGGAGGCTACAACAACAATAATGAAGTATCCCTGTGCGACCGGGTTATCTCCCCCTCCCAATATACAACGACTAAACCTATTGGGCCCACGTTCAATGCGGCAAAATTAAACAATAAACTTCCCACAAGCTTTGCGTCTGCCATTGTCCAACTGTGCATTAAAGAAAATCGATTTAAAAAATCCTTTATTTGAGCTTTAATAGTCCAAAGTGATTGTCTGGGGGGGATAATTTAAAAAAAGAAGAATAAAAGCAGAATTTAAAAAAATGTTGCACGAGCTTTTTTTGTCAGCCTCTCTCAAAAGATGTACGTTAGGGTGACGTCTCGATGATGCGGCCAAGCTGGTTGTCACACAGAGGATTCAGCCCGAACGATTCCGCTCTGTTTGAGAATACATCACAGAGCCATCGATGATCCCTTTCCGCCCCTCCTCACTTTGGTCTCGCGCACAAACCCCTCCCTCCTGCGGAGACCCTCATCCCGTCGTTTTAGAATCCAGTTGGATCACTCTGGTGAAAAGTTGCGCGTGGTCAGGGGTCAGCGAGATTTACTCCAATAGTTCGGTCTGTTAACGATCCTCCACACGTTTGTGCCGGTTCTTGACTCAGTCCACCCACCTCCAAGAGCCGCATTTCCAGATGCATCCCTTTCTTCGCGACGATCCTCTGCCACATTAAGAATCTCCGGCGATTGGGCCGAAATCTTCTGCATTAATGACTGACCGAAGTTCATTGGCGCGAGGTGCCCGGCCCCGAATAAGACCCGGTGGCCCTAGATGGCTGGAATATTTAAATTTCGTAACTATCCCCTTAGAACAAATAAGAATTTCAACTGTCCAATCGAAATCAAGCTGCTCCCTCGTCTCCGACATCTCTTAGTGTTTGAAAATAGAGAATTAACGTCAGTAAAAACAAAGGTAAAAAAACTGCTTTTATATGCTTTTCTGTTTTCTTGATTTTGTTTTGCACGAATAAGCGCAATAAAGCAGTTATTTATAGTTCGTTTAATCCTATTGCATATGATTAGTAATGATTTTAGGACTAATTAAAGTTATAAAACAGGTGCGTGGAGATTTATTTGGCCAATATAGGTGGCCCTTACTAACTAGGACATATCAAAACTATACCTCATATTTTCAAGACGAAGTTTATGAAGGTGCCGTAAGTTTTAATTCTTCTTATTTAGTATTTCACTTCTGGGTTCTTAGTTAAAATGTTTGTTGACGTTCTCATCTCATGCGACCGTTCCTGGTTTTTAGTTTCCACGGGTAACTTGCATCAACATGGGTTCAGCTACCAAATGCTCTACGCGCCATAAGCAAAGGAATGTCACAGCCTACAGATTTGGAGTGCTAAGAAAGACTCTCAGAAACCATTCTGCAATCGGAAAACAAAGAAAAAGAAACTCTGAAACAATCCAGTTTTACTCAGGGGCGTAAATGTGAGCTGATGAACCGCATTCAAAGGTTTTATGAAGTTGCATTCCCGCTAACAGCGAAGATATGTTTCTGATTCTGTTTCATCTGATACAATTTCAAATTCGTTCGATAGTAAGAAAGCAAAACGTCTGGGGCTTAAGAGGGTTGTTTTTAAAAAGATATTCGGACTTGTCAATAAGATGGGCAGAGTCCATGAACCCTGACAGTGTCATTGTGAATGATTATTTCACCAAACTCGAAAGAGTATTAAAAGAATCCACACAGAATAATGTAAACGCGCGGACTGATTCAGCATCATCAGTAAAGGGTGGCAGCACACAAGGGGATGAGAGGACTTCGGGCTGTTTCTCTAAAACACGCTGAAAAACTTTGTAGAATTCGAGTCAGGGAGCCCTGTCCTTCTGGTGCTTGATGGAGCGAAATGACGCGTTGCATCTTGGAATTGTAGATGTAGCTGGTAATTCTGGTGTTTATCTGCCGTATTCACATCCGATTGCAACACAGGAATTGCTACTGATTAATGAAGTCCTTTCCGTGCTTTTGAAAGTCAGTTTGGTGGGGAAGTCCTGAAGCTCTGGCAGATAACAAAGAAGGTATTTGGAAGAATATGTAGTCAATCTAGTCAAAGAAAATGACAACAGATAAAATCCTAAGTGCACTCAAAACAGTTGGTATCTATTCATTAGATAAAAATGTTATTCCTGACCATTCTTATGCTACTAGTGAAATAACTCAGCGGGGGGGCAGCCATGACTGCACATCTAGTAACAGTACCGGCTTTGATTCTCAGCCTTCAAGCAAGCGCTAGCCTGACCCTCGTTCCTCCTCAGCCCTCAACCAAGCGCTTGTCTGACCCTCGTTCCTCCTCAGCCTTCAACCAAGCGCTAGCCTGACCCTCGTTCCTCCTCAGCCCTCAACCAAGCGCTTGTCTGACCCTCATTCCTTCTCAGTCTTCAACCAAGCACTTGTCTGACCCTCGTTCCTCCTCAGCCTTCAACCAAGCGCTTGTCTGACCCTCGTTCCTCCTCAGCCTTCAACCAAGCGCTAGCCTGACCCTCGTTCCTCCTCAGCCCTCAACCAAGCGATAGTCTGAACAAACTCGTGCTACCTAAACGCAGATTTGTAATCAAATGAACACTAGGTTTTTCCGAACTCATTGATGCACCAAACTTAGGGGTTGGAGAGCCGTTAATAGCAAAAAAAAGGAAAGAAGTTTAAACGACAAAGATAAAGATGAAACCAAAAGCATTATTTCATCTGAAGCTAATAAAAGCTGAAACAACAAATTCTACTCAGACTCGACACCCGATGAAGTCTTGTGGAATGGTCCATCACATTATCCCAAAGGTTGCGCAGATGAGAACAAAGACAAAGATGTGAGCTATGGCTGTGTTTCTCCGACAGCAGGTGATGTTTCTTTTGTTTGTGATGACTCAAATTAGGGCCCGGTTTCTCATTACATTTGCTACAAACTCGATTACATTCACAAATATGCGGCTCGCACTGAAACACGACGCCGACATTAATCACGGGCCGTATTCGAGGTCTGCCTAGCCTATCAGACCCACGCGCGCGGTAGATTTAAAGATGATCCGACGCCACTCTCAGTCAAGATCATAATAAACATCTCTTGGTTCGGTCTGAAAAGAATTCTACTGTCTATGACTGAAGAAATCAAAGTGTGGGCCTTACTAGGCACATGGATCTGAGTAATTCGTGTGTTATCCCGTAATCTCTTAGCTGATCCCGCGCCACCCCTAGAGAAGTACATGTCGCCATCCTGGAAATGGAGACATACTTTCGTTGACGATGCCGTCTACGTCATCTTTAGATAGTTTTTATTCGGCATTTACACGCCGTTGCATATGGAGTGGTAAATACTATGTAAATGCCACATAAATATGGTTCTTCATTTGGTTTTTCTAATGTATTCTTTTCACAACACAGAAAGAAAAGGTATTTTTTTAAAAAAAAAATACTAGGGGTTGTTAGAATTACTTGCAAAGGGGGAAAAGAAAGCGTTGTCGTTATCATAATTAATCTCGTTACTATAGCCACCAGGCCTGTTCTCGGAAGTGAGCTGAACTGCTCGCATTCCGCCCTTGTCCGTGCCATTTTTACACGACTTCCGGTTAGACTGAGCAAATTTATTTTCACAGTTTTTCTGGGGGGTGGAGCTAAGGAAAAAACTAGTAACTCGATTATACGACTGTTCAAAGGTGAGAACATTTATTCCGCATTTTCCCTCAACAACGTAACGCCTACACCTTGATATCGACGACATGCGCTTCACGACGAGGCATTTAAAGGTCCAGTATCCCAGAAGGGTCTCTACACGTCTACAGTGCCATTTCTGTGTTTGGGAGACGCTTCTGTCACTTTGTTTTTGTTGTTTTTTTAATTATTTTACTGTGAGTTCGTTCTCCTCCAATGGATTATCTGCAGATTCAACGGGAAAGTTCTCGACGGATATTTAGGTGATTGATATAGCGCTAGAAATCGGTTTCCTCCCCTCCCCCTAGCGGCGACCTTATCGCGGGTGAATGGGTTCACCAGAGAGCTGCTACTCAAGTCAGTTTCTTTGTAAATAGCGGAGTCGTCGCGCTGGTGATGATTTGTACTAGTTCAAGAACTCGAGGCAATAAATCTCACCTACCTGTAGTCGAATCATCCAACGGCTTACACTTCCTTGCAGGAAAGAAACGAAAAGTGAGACATTTTTACTGCAACAATGGCGAGATATGAGAGAGAGAGGGAGTGAGGGGAGAGAGAGAGAGAGAGAGAGGAGAGAGAGAGAGATGACATCTGTACAGAAAGAGAGATATGACGTTAGTACACAGAGAGAGATGATGTAGTTACAAAGAGAGAGAGAGAGAGAGAGAGAGAGAGAGAGAGAAGAGAGAGAGAGAGAGAGAGAGAGAGAGAGATGACATCTGTACAGAGAAGAGAGATATGACGTTAGTACAGCAGAGAGAGATGATGTAGTAGTACAAAGAGAGAGAGAGAGAGAGAGAGAGAGAGAGAGAGAGAGAGAGAGATGACATATGTACAGAAAGAGAGATATTACGTTTAGTACACAGAAGAGAGAGATGATGTAATTACAAAGAGAGAGAGAGAGAGAAGATATTATTCGAAAAGACAAATGTTTTATTTATGAGAATGCCAAGCTATTTTAAAGATCTAATAACACAGTACAACAGTTTTTTTTTACACGTGATGTAATGCATGTTTCCAAACAAAACATTTTACGAGGATTACGAAAATGCATTTATTTTTATACATTTAACGGGTAGTTTTTTGTGTAAATTTAAGATTTTGATTATTGCTGATTCAAAAGCAAATCATTATTAATTACAGACTTACATTTGAGTTTATTATAATTATAAGATTACTACTCACTTATCTAACTCCATGTTGTTTCTTTTTAGATAAGAATAAATGATACAATGGCAACTTCAGCTTCTGGTCGCTGCTGTAAGAATGACGAGAATAATTTTTGTTACATCTGCGGTGAATATGTTGCTAAAAAGAAGCGGCGTGTAATAAATAAGCATATTAGAAATCTCTATACAGCCTATTTTGATACAAAAGTGGATTCGGCGAGTTGGACACCGCAATATTGTTGTACAAACTGTGTTTCAAGGCTAAGCATGTGGCTCAACACTGGCTACTCTATGCCATTCGGTATTCCCATGATTTGGCGAGAACCACAAAATCACATTGACGATTGCTATTTTTGTTGTACTAATGTCTCTCTCTCACTGGCATTAGAACTGGAAATATATATTATCCCAATCTTCGGTCAGCTTCTCGTCCAGTACAACATTCGATTCCAGTGCCCAAGAAACCTGATTTCTTGCCGGAAGACAAAGATACTGATTCTGAAGACACCGAAAACGAAAGCAGCACTATGAACAAAGATCCCGAATTTACTGCATCATCATCAGAATTAGGTGAGAGACCACAACTTTTTACACAGAATGACTTAAGTGATTTGATACGAGATCTTAAGTTGAATAAAGAACAGAGTGAAATTCTGGCATCAAGACTTAAGGAGAAAAACGTACTTGAAAAAGGTGTTAAAATATCATTTTATCGCAAATGTTCACAAAATTTAGAGTCTTTTTTAAAATTGGAGTATGACCTCTGTTTTTGCTATGACATCAAAGGCCTATTTCATTTTTTTTAATTGGAACATGATCCTTCTGAATGGCGCCTTTTTATTGATGCCTCAAAGTACAGTGTGAAGGCTGTATTACTGCATAGTGGGAATCAATTACCATCTGTTCCTGTTGCGCATTCCGTGGTACTAAGAGAAACATACAACATCTAAAGGATATTCTAAATGCTCTTCAGTACACTAAACATCAGTGGGTAATTTGTGCAGATCTAAAAGTTATTGCAATGTTAACTGGATATACAAAGTTTTGCTGTTTTTTGTGCCTTTGGGATTCACGGGCAAAAGACTGCCACTACAAAGTCAAAGACTGGCCTAAACGCAAGGAATTAACAGTGGGGCTCAAGAATATTGCCAATTCCCCACTTGTGCCATCAAATAAGATTCTTCTGCCACCCCTTCACATTAAATTAGGAGTTATAAAGCAGTTTGTGAAGGCACTTGATAAAGACTGTGAGGTAATGAACTTTCTAAAGGCAAAATTTCCAAAACTTAGCACTGCCAAAATTACAGAAGGCATATTTGTTGGACCACAGGTACGGCAGTTGTTAAATGATCAAAGCTTCGAAAACATTCTGACCCCTGTCCAAAAAGCAGCATGGTGCTCTTTTCGAAATGTTGTCAGTGGCTTTCTTGGGAGACATGAAGCTTCAAATTTTGAATTCCTGGTCAAAGATCTAATTAAAAACTTGGCTGTAATATGTCACTTAAACTTCATTTTCTCGATTCTCATCTAGACTTTTCCCCCTGACAATATGTCTGATGTATCTGATGAACACGGAGAGAGATTTCGTCAGGAAATTAGTGATATGGAAGCACGGTATAAAGGAAAGCCTTCGCCAGCATTACTTGCTGACTACTGTTGGTGTCTAGTGCGTGATACCAAGTTTGTCTCCCATAAAAGATCCTGCATGGCCAAACACTTTTAAAGTTTAACCTAATACACTTTTTAACCATTGCCTCTTTGTCTTGATTGTCTAAAAAAATATAAAAATATAATTATAAAAATGTCTATAAAAATGTCTAAAAAACAGTAAAATGTAATTTTGTATCAATTGAATAATAAATCATATAATTTTTTGTATCATTTTATGATCAAATTGTATAAAAAGTTTTTTTCATTTTTCCCATTTCATTTCATTTCTTTTTAACTTAAATGTAAATTTTAAAAAGAACTACACGTTAAATCCAAAAAAGAATGTCGAATTCAAATTTGGCACCCCAAAATTAATAAGAAAACACATTTAACATTCTATGTAAAAGAAAATTCATCAAATGTTGTTGGACAGTGTTATCGGTGTTCGATTGAAAAAACATGCTATCAATCAATAGTTTGGTAATAAGTCGTTAGGCTTCTTTTTGTCACAGGAAATGGACCTGAAATCACACCAGATGGCGCTCTCGTTGGTGGCAAGGGTGGTTCGATCACTGCAGACAGAGAAACTTTTACCAGGAGTCCACGACGCATAAGCGAGATGGTGTCTTAATACTGTGAAAAAAATCTGTTTTGTTTCTCCAAAAAGTAATTTCCAAGTTAGTGAATACTTTCTAGAATGTATCGTGCGCTAAAAGTGTTTGTCGGGCCTACTACTGAGGGAAGGCAACGATAATCCAAATAGTCTCACAAGGAAAAGTTATAGTATATCCCCTCCTCGCCATTGTTCCTTTTTAACGAGCACTCAGAAGTTATAAGAACGCGGGGCTTAGTGATGTCAGCAGGGATACAATAAACACCAGAGGCACACATGAAAATGTCTATAGCTAATCAGAATATCATTAGGCTTTTATGACGAAAGGTTATCGTTTTGACGTCCGCGTCTCTGAATGACGTACGTCACGAAGTTCAAGTCAGTACCTGGCATGGCCGCCTCTTGCCGTGATGGTACATATACGGGTATGTAACCAGCACAACACGCCGTTGCGCATCCGCATCAATCACGCTCAATAGGGTTGACATTGGCTGGCCAACCTGTGCGTGAGTGGGCGTTGTCCTGCTAGATCGCCCATGTTGGCCATTACGCCGACAGCACCAAATCTGTGGCGATGCCTTCAGCAGCGGAGCAAATTACCTCGGAGTTAACGGTATTAGTCGGAAATTCGCGCGAGACGTACACCTTTACACACTGTTGGCGTACGAATATTCATCAACAATTACCGGCACACCCGAGTGATCGACTCGATATTTAAATAAGTTTGAGAGTTTTTGTCGCATTATTATACTGATTTATCTTTACTGTATTATAAGACAGGTATTCTTCGCTTAACTCAATTAAAACCATATTCTAATGGGATCAACTTGGCATTAAATCTGCACTATAATCATGAGTTCATGGAATAAATTTCCTTTTATTGTATAATTTATTATTTCGACTGATAGAGAAATAGCTAAGGTCAGACAGTCTTCGTAGCTAATGTTACTTGACGGTAAACAAGTAAATCTTGTTAAATGTTTGTCTTAAGGGAAGTTTACTACTAAATTTTTTTGGCTACGTTTCCAAGGGGAGATCACTTACTAGTTTTATTTGTTTAAAAAAAAAAAAAAGAAATAAGATAT
The DNA here is from genome assembly GCA_018389105.1 of Nautilus pompilius. Taxonomy (NCBI): domain Eukaryota; kingdom Metazoa; phylum Mollusca; class Cephalopoda; order Nautilida; family Nautilidae; genus Nautilus; species Nautilus pompilius. Next base: position 20,198 of record JACATO010002449.1, read on the forward strand.
ACGTAGCCTTTAAACGGCTTATTTTAGACCACAGCAATTTAATCATCGGTTATTCGCAAAAGATATAATTGTCTTCGTTTTGGTTAAAGACGGTTTCGCAGCTTCCCTGGTAACTAACTCTATCACATCGATCTACATTCACGTCCAGCTTACGGGAAATTCGGTTATTTTGCCAGAATCGTTTCATGTTTGAGATAAATAGGATGACAAAATGTTTTTTCTCCATTATCGCATTTTCGAGTCTTTTCTTCAGCGTGTTGTCCTTATTGGTTTTTCGCGAGAGTTTCCCCCGTCTGTGAGCTCCACGTGGACGGGTTCTGGCAGCCGACATATTGCGGCGAGACTGGTAGCCAAATAAACAAGTCTATCACGTGAACGTTTATTTCCCCTCCCACCCAGGGTTGCAGATGTTCAGCAACTGAAGAACTTTAAGCGAACCCTGGCGCCGCGAAATCTTGAATATCTACACCTTTTTTTTCACACTACTTTTCGTTTTCTTTCGCGACCTGATGGAGGTTTTGGAAGTAACTCACTGTTATAACACCGTTTCTGTTGTTTGTATTAGACGCACTGCCCTCTATGGATTGTCACGGACAACTAAGAGATAATAATGGCCTCCGCGTTGTGTCTTGGGTCGAGAATAGCCGGGACTCGGTGGGTGGCCTGGTCTTTCCGGTGATTTGGATGCTAGGTGTCCGGCCGGCGAAGTCGGTCCCAACCGGGATTCGGACTCGAGCCTCTCAGCCTTGGCATAGTATCCAAACACTGTTACTAATACTAGAAGCCACAATTACAAATTGGCTAATATGTCGTACTGCCCGATACTAGAAAACATTATTTTATTTACGTATTTATTTAGTAATACGATTGTAGACTCAAGAATAAATGTGATTAATAATTACAGTGGAAGTCCATTTATAAACTGTCTTTGTAAATAACCTCTCTTCCCTGGGGGGGGGTGGTGGCGGCGGTGCTCCGTAAATACAAAATCTAATCATCAACAAAAACACTCAAAGTAAAAAGAAGAGAAAGGTGGTAACTGATTTATCTAGAGAGCCCGGCTGTCCTCTCACTGACAGTGGGAGTAGTACACTCAAGCAAGGCAAAGTACATATTCGGAGAAAAATAGTAGCTTTAACTTCTGATCCGTCCATATCCCGCAGATGCTGTGCAGTTCCTATCTGAGGAAAGACTGATTTACGGAACAGAGTTCAGCGCAGTTTTTCAAGACCGTTTCCAGATCTTAAGCATTTGAAATACACTAAACGACTGGAAAATACCCGGTCTGCCAGGTTTCCGTTCCAGACTTAATAGGGTTTGTGTGTGTTAAGCTCCTTGGGCGAAGTGGCTCGAGATAGATAGAGTCCGCTTGACCATCGACAGCGATTAATAATAGGGGCCGTAACCTAACATTTACATGTTCAAAAACATCTTTAGTAATGGAACTGTTAATGAGACGGGTGGGATAAGTAATTAGCCAACTTAAGAATCATGCTGGCGGCCCGGTTCTCTTCTCCAGATAGACCTGCACAAGACCGTCGCTGTTCGGTAAGCGGAGACTACGCACGTGATCAGACTGGCCTCTGGCGCATGCGTTGCGAGCCGCCGCCAGCCAACAAGAGCAGCCCACACGCCACCACCACCATCAGGATTGGCGGAAAACAATTTCCATTTTGAGTGAAGGGGCCGAAGAATCTCGAGTGGGTTAAAGCTTTCCCGCCCTCACCCGAAGTTTGTGCTATTAACCCCCAGTTTTAATGTCCTGTTGCGTGCGGCGAGAAGAGATATGCAGCGCCCCCCTCCTCTAAAAAGAGAACGACAAATCGTATTTGTCGTCGGATTATCTCCCCATTAGGAATTCAAATACATTCTGCCAATGATACTCGAAAAATTTAATATGATTTTTTTTTTTTCCTTTTTCAATTACAAACCCAAAACTCTTCAAAATTGCATCAACTAACAGCTTCCCCCCCTTCTTTATGGTTCATCCGTCGACATCTGCACTGAGTTCGAAGAGAGATACGGCGCTTCTCGAGAAAATCACATCGGCTCCGACCGAATTTATGGCTCTATTTACACCGGACGGACGTCTTCATCACGTATGGAAGTAACAACATCTAGATAATAAAATTAAAAATATGATTTATTCATTTTAAATGTCTTAATGCCGTAATATTCAGTCTCGTATTTCACCCGTTCAGTTAAGAGGACTAATTTTATTGTACGTCGTGAAAGACCTACGATATTCTACACTGGTGCAGTAACCCTTTCTTCTTTCTGTGGGAGAGAGTATTCGAGTTATCTCCCCCCACCCCCACCCAACCCACCGTCTACTGCTTGCCGCCAGGGTGCGTTAAATTTGTGCAAAGTGCGAAGAATCTCGAGTTCCGGCGGGGGTGTGTTAAACTCTAACGATGGAGATTTTAAACCAAACATCTAATTTACCTGAGCAGAATAATAAGTTATCAATTTTTAAACAAACAAAAAAAAAAAAACAGTTTGATTTGTAAACTGGTTTTTCGATATCACTGTCAACGAATACCGCTGGGAAAACAACAACATTCCATTTATTTACTCCGTTATTGACAAAATGCGAGTTCGTTATCCCCCCTCTCTCTTTTTTGTTTGTGCTGACGCTTTGGCCTGCTGATACTTATGGCCGCTAGTGCTTCTGACTGTAAGTTCACTTCCCATGCGGAAGCTATTCTTGCGCGATGGAAGATAGCGAAATTAGCATCTCCTGCCTGAAAGTTCTCTCCGAAACCGAAAGCTTAAAACGGTCTGCGTCCAAGAAACCACGATATTCGGGCTGAGAGGAATCCAGACTCCTCGTCTTCCTTCGTTCTTGGGTAAAAGCCCGCCTCCGGTTGATGATAATCTCTCTCTCTTTCTTTAATTAAAAAATTTTTTGTCTGCCGCTATTATTAATAATAATAATAATAGTTAAATTTTAAACCTTTTTCTTCTTTTAATACTGGAGTATTTGTGTCGATTGTGTATGAATGCATTACTGTGTCCGGTTTATCAGAACTGATTAGTTTGTGACTGCCTGGATCTAGCGAATTTACCGGACGATCACTCAACTATAAAAGGGAACGGTTCATTGTACATAAAAGCCGTTTGAGAAATGAATACCACGTGTAGTAGGAATCCATTACGGAAATCTACCACCAGGTGGCGAGAACGGTTTGACTTTATGTCAGCAACACGTGCGGTTTCCATTCGTGAGATGGCGTGGCAAACAGCTTAACAAGCCATTACGGGAGACTTAATGACGGTAATCTATAAGCGGGTAGGGGGCGCGCGTGGTATACACGACGTTCTATATAAGCTATCCACGGCAAGAAACCTGCTGGGGTCCGGCCTGGGAATTGAGTTTGGTAATAAAAAAACAGTTTAGAATATGTCTACTACAGTGGCCAAGCACTACGCCTTCCTTATACGGCGTTATCATTTACGTGGTAAGGAGCCATTATGGATTATGCAAGGGCCCGCTAGTATAAAAAAGGGGGTGTGGCCATCAATGCGATTCTTAAATGGACCAATGCTGTGATCATTAACTGCGCTTTTGTTGACTCAGCTTAATCCAAAGTCGATGTTTACAGGATTTTAAATAATAATAAAGGTAAAATCTACACTTCATTCGATGATAAGGTCAAGGCCTCGGGGAATTGATCGGGGGGTGGTCAGTGAAGCGGAAAATGAATTTTAACACCGGAACAAAGATAAAATTATTCGAGCAAAACGGACGGCAAATTAGTATCGTCAGCGCATGGCAGATACTAGATTAGACAATGAAGATGTAGGGTCTGTTAAACGCAAACACTTGGGCATCAAGAACAGCTCTTTTCAGGATTAGCCCTGACGATGGCGACAGTTATAAGAAGCGTAGACGTAATGGCCCGTTCTGTTACCGATAACAAGGCGTGGGAACTTTCTTATTTCGTTGGATTTGGGTGGTTCGAACGTTGGACCGTTGAAGAGAAATCTGATTTTAAAAATTTGTTTAATATTAGATTATTTCCAGTTGGTAGGCAGCGGAAATTTCTTTCTGTTATCTAAAGTGGGAAATACAAGGACCACTACTAAATTGCCTAAAGTATTACCATGGCTTGTATATATATTAGCAACATAGCTACACAAGGATGGAATAAATTACCAGAGAAGTTGTTAATAGTGTAGACCAGTTAAAAATCAAAATGATGGTTCTTTTGTTTGTTTGTTTGGTGTATGCCATCTGGGAGGGACTTTAAACACGCAATGATGGCTCCCTGCTGCCATGGGACTAAAGTAAACGAGGACAAAAAGAGGGATTTACCATATTCACTGACACGCTAAAGATTTATTTTTGACACTGGTTGTAGCATCAAGGTATAATCCGTTTCTCCAGCTTTTAGTGCGTCGCCTGTCTGTCTGCGTGCTAAAGACTTGATCAGTGATTATCCATCGCGAGGGTCTCAGAAAATCGAGCTGTTCCTATTCTGTCACGGGGCGTGAACGACAGCAGGAAAGCTAACCCTGGTCTCCTCGTCAGTTCCTCGATATAACGCGGTCAGTGGGAGTCGAGGGACACCCAAACCGCCTCATAGGTGACACGCGTCGCTGGACCGATCAAGTTCAAGGCCAGGGTCGGGGTCTCCGCTGCTGAGGTTCGTCTTTTATCCGACTCCTCGTGCACCTTACCAGGTGTATTTCGGGCTACAGCGCAGTGCAGTAGCACGTGTATCTTTTGAGTTACTCGCAGTAATCGGTTTCTTGCTCTTTAACCACGAGAGGAAGCGTTCTTGTAGTATAGGACTCAGACCGGAAGTCGTGAATTACGCCAAACACCCAAAAGTACATTTCGGTTCTCCTCCAGCCGAGAAAAATGATAAGATGGATGGAAGAAACGCGAGGAAGAACTAATGGAAGCAAAGAAGGAGGGCAACTGGAAGAGATGGATAACAAATAAGAGGCGGAAAATGGAATTTCTGTATCTACCGAAATGATTCTAAGCGAAGCAAAAGAGTAGGGGGGGGCTACAGGTTCACGAAAAGATACGGCCCAAGGACGTCTGCGAGAGGCCGCACTCCGGGAATGGTAAATATTGGTAATCGTCTGCGGAAACCAGAGCATCCAGATAAAGCTTGTGCGTATATCGTTAAGATCATTGGTACCTGGGTCACCGACAATTCCGGTTTACTGCCACGAACGAAGTACGTCTCTACACGACCAGAGGGTGATGAAGCTTCGTCGCCATCTCCTTGTTGGCTTTTCGTGTTTGTTCGTTAAAAAAAAAAAAAAAAACCCACTGGGCGAATTTATGATACAAGAATCCGACGCCGACCCCATTTCCCTAAACAGGTCCCCCACGCGGTAACGGGTCCGATCGCCCATCGTTTATGTCCAAAGTGGCTAAGAACCCCTCGGAGAGATACACACACGCATACAAGAACTCATCCTCCCAAGTCCCGTTAAACCACCAGTCCACCCATCGGCGCATTTCTCGACAGAATTAGACGAAAAGGGAGCTCGTTTATGCCGGGGTTCTGACAATTATCGTGGCTTGGGCTGCGGCCGGAACATAAAATATAAAACGGGGTTTTTACGACACCCTGCCGTCGTCGTCAAATCCCTTCCCATTCTCACGAAATTATCGCTTAATTGATTATGTCGAAATGGGGCCGTTGTATGCGATGCCTTTAGCAAAGGTTTAACAAACAAACCAGCGGTTACAGGAACTGAACGTTATTCATATTTACTCGAAATCTAAGTCAATTTCAAATTTTATTCTATTGGTAATTCTACGCGAATTATCTAAGTTACACAAAGTGCTTCGTTGTAATTCCCGTTGTTTGTCGTCATACTCCGGTTTCCACCGCTAAACAAAGGAACTTTATAATTGTTATTACGGTATTCAAACCGAATGTAAACGGACAGGTAAGATTTCCCCCTTAGGGATGATGACAGATTTGAAAAGGTGCAAAGACGATTTACAAGAACGGGTCTGGAGGATAACGAGTCGTTTAGAGAGATGAATGCAAACTACGCTTCCCGAGTCTGGAAAACCAGAGCTCGCAAGGGGAGTTAACTGAGGCAGTCAATGTTTCAAACCGAAAGGAACCAATAGGTAATTTAACAGATTAGAACCGACAACTCTTTTTAGGTTTTACAGTTGCGATTTTTCAGTATCAGAATGGCGAACGCATTAAGTAAAACGTGATAGGGTTAAATCCCTTAAGAACGCTTCGGACAGTTGGTTTGAGAGATTTACATACTGTACCTCTGCAAATAATCATAACCCTGTCAAAAGATTTTCTTTTTTTTTTTTGCAGTCTCTCTCTCTCTCTCCTGGTAGATATTACCGTCTGTATGTAAATATAGACCCCAAAAATTCAAGTCTGCCCATCAAAAGTTCCATACTTGTAGAAGTTTTAACAAAGACGACCCTTTATCTCTGGGAATGCCAACAGAAGTTGTCAAGATAGCGTGTACTCCAAAATGATAGGCCGAACATGTCACGTGATATCACCTACTTCTGGGTGCCAAGATCTCGACTCTGATAGAACTTGAGCTTACGTGTCACCAGCGAGTGCCTATTGATTTGCCAGCAGCTCTTATCGGTGATTTCAAACTGTTATGGTAACAGTTTACGAAGCGATCGTTTTTGTTCTCCTCTACAATAGCAAACAAACCATCCAGGATCCCCAGTAAAGGCAAAGGAATAGTAGATAAAGGGTATGGCAAACAAAGCTCAGGACTCCTCGGCAACTTCTGATGTTATGAACACTGCCATCACGAAAGCTGAACAGCGAAATCTCCAGGAGTCTCTAGCTCAAAAGACTCGAGAAAACTATGCACTTGGAGCTTGATTTGTGAGAGACCATAGAAGTCTGGGGGCATTCCATATTATTCCATCAAAGACTGCTTTGTATCTGAAGATCCTGCCACACATTATTAAACAGAATTATCAGGAGCTGCAGGATATTCTAAGAAATGTACATACATCGACGAACAAAAAAAGTTAACTGTTTTTCCACCACGTTTGTGTTAATGAAAATGCATTAATCCAGCAAAAAAAATATTATTAATAATAAAATCCAATAACCCTGTATCAAACCACACAAACCATTAACGATAACATTTTAATCACTTTGAGCATTCTATGTAATTATGAACCTACAAGTTATTTGTATGAATGTTAAATTTAGTTGATATTAAAGCTCAGTATTATCATTTCATATTATGAATTTGAATAATTGTTAGCTTGTACTGCATTTCTGTGTAAATGTTAGTAGATCTCATCATTGATGACTGCTTTAGCTCTGCTTGGCAGATAAAAATGGCACCTAAAATCAATATTCCATACAAAACAAAAGCTAACCATCAATTATCGTCTTTCATAGAACTGATTACGCCCAACAGAAAATTGTGGAGGAAGTTGGAAGTTACAAAAGGGGTAGTGTGCAAACAACCATTTATAGAATGAAGTAAACTGGCCCAGCAATGAACTTAAAGGGCCAAAGAAGAAAAAACACGGAATGGGAAATTAAGTTGCTGGTTTGGAAGTCTGGGGAAACCCTTTCTTGACAGGTAGCCAATTAATTCCTGACCACAATTCCACTGCAACAGTCACATCCCAATCCCTACAACCAAAAGATGGCTAGGTGGTTGGATTGATTGACCAAGTGGCAGCTAGAAAACAACTTGGCTGCACTGAACATCTTCTGCACTTGTCATTAAAGTAATGTATTATGGTTGGATGAAAGCAAGTTTGAAATATTTGGTCCTCTTCAAGAGAAAAATCATTTTAAAAAAAAGCTTCATTTGTCCTATGTGGTGGTGGGAATGTGAAATTATGGGGTTGGAATTTTCCTGACAAAGAGGAACATCACAATGTTCTGCAATAGCATGATGGAATTACAATGCAACAAGATAATGATCCAAAGCTCAGCACACAATATCTTGCTAGGAAAGAATCAGGAGTTCTTAAAGTCACGATTTGGCCCCTTCATCTCCAGAGATAAACCTCATTATATTTGTGTGGAATGAGCTAAAAAGGATTACTTTAAATTTTAAAGTTTGTGAATAGGATACCTAGAATATATGCAACAGTAATTCACTTAAAAGATGGCTATTTTGATTTTTTTAAAAAGCTTGAACTAAGTGATAGCGTCACAACTAATGGTTTGTCTATACATTTTGATACATGCTTCATGTGTTTTTCTATGTTGTTTTGCTAAAGTAATGCATTTTCATTATCAATAAATTGCTGAAAAGGCAGGTAATAGTGTCTTCATAAGATGGACGCAAAATTCTGAACACAAGTGTATAAGCTTACAGATAAGCAAAATAAAAAAAATATGAATATAAAGAAACATCCAGGATCAGTTTTAACATTTAGTTTCAGTGATAAAATTGATAGCCACCAGTCACCAAAAGCACACAAGAATTCACCAGTTTCAAGTCGATATTTAAGTCACTGAATTCTCCTGAGAATGTGATAAAAAAATTAAATCCAGAACCCATACGGAAGACAGTGCGTCCATAAGGTTGGTTGTGTTCTTAACGAGAGAGAATTCACCATCACCTCCTCTTATGTTTGGAAAAAAACTCAAAAGTTTTCAAGTGACTTAAATCCCTTGAAAATATTGTTATCAATTACAAAAATCAATTTTAGTTTTGGAATAAATTAAGTGCTAAAAGATGATTTAGGTTGGCTTATTAAGGCAGCTTTATAAAATAAAAAACCCCATTAAGTAATATAACTGGAATTTCTAAAGTGTTGACCGATTTACACTACTATACATCAACATTCAAAGCAGGTAGAATTACAACACCTGTTTAACTTGAAAAACCTTAGATTATACCAAAACAGTTATGATGTAGATATCAAGCATTTTCAGATTGTTTTTTTTTTTTTAAATGGTAAAAAGTGACAATTCTTCCATTTAAAGCTGCTGGGTTACAAACCTGCCTTTCACCTGAAATATAATGTAGAGTTAAATGGAATCTATTCTTTCTGAACAGCAATGTGGCTTGGATAATAAGGGTTACTAACTAAGAAAAAGAAAAACAGCTGTCAAGTCAGCCTGATTTTAAAGTCCACACAACCCTGCCCTCCTAGCATAGCAAAGTCTGGTGACCATTATACAGATGGCTTTTTGCCTTTTCTGTTGCAGGTGCACACAGCCTTTTATAAACTAGTCTCTCCCAACTTTTGGGTTTGAAACAGAGCTGAATTCTCCAAGCTTCAGTCAGGAGGGGGAGATTGGATTGCTGGAACAATTCTATTGAGATAAAAAAAAAGAATGCAGAATGCGCAGGAGAGAAAGAAGGGGGTGCTCTGTCACTGATTAAACCACCAGGCCCCTCTAGTACCTGACTACAGCTGCCACCACGGCACGCGAGAGAGAGCACTGACCCAGTAGTTGTTCTCATTTATGCATCTTGTTTCTCACTCACCATTTTACTTATAGACAAAACCTACAACAGAAACCTCAAGTTTATTTTATTTCCCTTTGTAAGCCTAGGATTCCCTATGTGACACGTGTTGCAATAATCAAATTAAAGGTTTTGGTATTTACGAATTACAGACCCGTGTTTAAATATAATCATCTGCAAACATGAGCTTATAAACAAGGAAAATTTGCCATTTTGTGATTGCATTTGGAATTATACACACATTTTTTAAGTCCTTGCTATCATAATATTACTATTAATAATAATATTAATAAGAATAATAATATTAATAATGCCATAAAGTTACAGATTTTTTACATACCTGCTGTTTGTTCAGTTGATACAGGTACACGTACATTCCTTAAGCATTTGTTCAACAGATGTTTTTACATGTAGTGAAAAAGAGAGAGATTTTATTTTATCATAATATTGTCTGGTACTGTTTTAACCTAAACCATTAATTACTAACCAATTTTCTCTTGAGTAAATAAACAGAAGTAAACTTTCTTATGCTAAACCTCTCAACTGTACCACCTGCTACCGGTAATTGACAGCAACCAAAACCACTTGGTCAATCCCTGAAGCCACAAAAACTACTTTGGTTCTCAGCTGTTGTTATGGAAACTACTTGTCAATTACACATCAAAGTTTCTATTTTGATTGAGAGTCTGTTCTGTAGCACCAGTCTTAAAAGGAAGCACTTTTTTGTGGCTTCGGAGATTGGCTGAGAGGTTGAAGGCACTGGTTTGTCAGCCGATAGAGAGCAGGTGCTGTCATCACAAATTTGATCCAATCAGCGATTTCATAAGTTCCACATAGAATCAATTTCCACCGTAAACCACTTTCTCTATCACAAGATTGTTTGTGGACAACGAGAGCATTTACCTTTAAAATGTCAATGTCATGGAATAAAGCAGCTTTGAGAAACAACTTAACGATGCATTTATCAATGCTTTCAAGAGTGTTGTATTGTATGTAACGCATTACAAAATACATGAGTTACCTCCCTTCTCATTTTTTTCCCTCTCTTATAGACTGAGTATTATCTTATTGAATGATTGTGAGAGAAATTCATGTGATCAAATCTTCACAAATGAATTATTTTATCATTTGCAAGAATAAATACCAATGTACAGTGTAAAGTGGAACATGGCAATTTTGTTGACTGATTTACACTGTTGTGGTTTTAAATACATTTTGAGCACGTCTCTTTAATAAATGCCTATGATGCAAAATCTGTATATTTATTTTCTTAAAAACATCTCTCATTAGCTGCCATCTCTAATCCACAGTTCCATCGATCATGCTGTACCATAGCATTAAAGTTCCTGCCATCCATTTAATTTCTTTTTTATTATTCTGATTCCTTCCATCTTTCCCAGTAAACTGAAAGGTGTTAGATGCTCATTTCTTTTCACCCATACAATCTCTATCATCTCTAGCACCAGAGTTCATTTGATTCAGACATTGCTTTTTTTCTCTTTCTTATCATCCATTAAAACTAATCATGCCAAACATTTAATCTTTCCCATGCAGCCGCTGCTCTTCTGTTTGTTGCTGTTACCATTAATCTTGAAAATGCAGCTTTCGCTAATCTTATCCAATATCTTAAGATTTTCTTTGTCTTCATAACATATATCCCAAACACACAAACTTTTCACTTGCTTAACATTCTTTCTACTTTGATATTTGTTAGTCGTATCCTAACATTCCCATGCACTTCTCCATCACTGTAGCCTTTTATAGGCATGTTCTTCTGTTTCTGCTATTAGAATGGTAATTCCACCAACATAGCAATGTAGATAGAAACAAAGAATCTTCTGAAAATTGATTTTAAAAAATGAAGTTTAAATATTTAAATATATATCTGCACCAATAAATTATTCTTGCATATAATAGGTTTCCAGGGGAAGAGGTGTTTTTAATAACCCTAGAACAGGGAAAAAAATTACCTAATTTAAGAAATTAAAGAATGACATCCTATTAGAAAGAGAAAGACAACCAAATATTGGTTATTGTTAGTGCAAAGATATCCAGAAACAAAATCTATATAAAAGGGCTGAACTGACACCTTCAGATATTCTAGGGTTAAAAAAAATATATAAAAGAAGTAAATTCAAAATCAAAATAATTTATTATGTATACAATAAACAACATAGTATCATTTAAGGAATCTTCTCCTACTCATTGCGCTGCAACAAATTCTAGGATAACCAGGAATCAACTCAATTATAATGGTACTGTAATAAATGCCATATTAGCATTTCCAAGTTAATCTTTTCATTTCATCTCAAATACTTGCTGGCTGTTCAAGCTTTATTTTCCTTTTATTAAAGCATCCATCTCTGGTATAGCCTGGAAAACACGACAATTAATCAATGGCATCATGCACAACTTTAGTTATTTTGTTTCCTCCTTTTAACAAGGCTGAGAAATCTATAAACCAAAAGATAAAAAATAAGTAATCTTACCAGTGTAGCACAAAAAAATTCTTCTAACCAATTAACATTTTCGAATTGAAGTTCAAGACACTCACTTTGAAAAGATCCATAACCAATCCATAGTCTGCAACTTGGAAAATAGGGGCCTCTGGATCTTTGTTGATGGCCACTATCACTTTGCTGTCCTTCATTCCAGCCAAATGCTGAATAGCTCCAGAGATACCAACGGCTATGTACAGGTCCTGCGAGTACAAACGAATTTAGTAGCTGAACTATGCAGCGAGATTCAGTAAGAACAAGCACAACTGTTTAGAACCAGAAACCCAGCAATAAACAAAATGTCCCAAGTAAATGTAGCAGTGATCTAAGGTTCAATCAAACATCACATCAAAAATCTATATTGAAAGTATTAGATGGAAAGAAAAAAATTTGAATTAATTAGACATTAGAAACTAAGAGTTAAAGGTTATGCGTTAATTAAAGAGTTAATTTAGGCTTTTCAACCATCAATTTATTAATCACAGGAGTAAATTCTGTAAAGGTGACAGAAGATCAGCAGAATGCAAGTTCATTAGTTAGTTCTATTACTATTAATTAGATCTTGCATGAGAAAATAAAAATTGTTGTTGCTCTACAAGCATTTTAATATGTACAACCTTTCCTAAAGTTCATGCTGTCCCATTCCAGTGTGACAGACTCTTTCAGGGGGGCCGACTGGAACAAAGCGGACAAAAGGGCAGTTTAATCTAGTTTAGTTTCTTAAGCACTTGGTCAGGGTGTAATGAGCAGACATCTGCTCAATGGAACCGAGATTGCCTGTAAAGACACCTAGTTTACCAAAGCTGTCTAACTTAAAACTTCGGGGCAAGAATAGGTGGTTGCACAGACCCATCAGATAAAAGCATTCTGGCATGAGAACACTACAGAGGTCCCTTAAGAAAAGTGCCATGACAGGGACAAAGGGTGGTACAGGGAATCGTACAATACAAGCAGCTTACAGGAGCAACAATTTTCCCAGTCTGTCCAATCTGCATGTCATTGGGGACAAATCCGGCATCAACAGCTGCCCTTGAGGCTCCGACAGCTGCATTCAACTTGTCTGCAAGATCGTAAAGCAACTTGAAGTTCTCTCCATTCTTCATACCTCGGCCTGCAATAACAGAACAGAATTCTTTGTTCGAATTTAAGATTTTTTTTCTATGGCCCAGTCATGATGTCTAAGATCTAACCCTGCCTGGCACACGTAGTAAAACTGTGATTCTATACTAAAAAAAGAAAGCATTCAGCAGCATGAAACAAAAGTAATTGAATGTTTAACATTTTATATAATATTACTTTTTTTTTAAAAAATTGGTATGTATTTCTTTTGTTAAAATTGAAACATTGCAAAATGGGCATCTACTGAAGTTTACACTTTGTTACTCTACAGTTGAAATCACCACAGAAGACATCATAGCCATGCATGGTTTTATTAACTAAAGACATCAATTTTCACAAATGTAGCCCAAACAATGAACACTCAATATTTTGTTTAAAAAAAGGTGGTGCAATAATTCTGGCCACCACTGTAAATAGAATATATAGTTTGTATTGCAGGGTTTCTTCTGTTCTTATTAATTATCCTTGAATGAATCAAATACAGTTACTTTAAGTTATACTGTATAACTTCATTTGTTAAAAATTAATAATTCTTATTGTTAGTTAAATCACCTGTATGCAAACATTTCCCATAGAGCATAAATGGCAAATGTATGGCAAATGTTTTTAGATAGAAACAAGGAAGAAAACTCACTGCGAGGCTGTTTTTACGCTATGATCTGTTTTTCACATTATGTAGAGATAAAATGGGTCTCGTTAAAAAACAGAAGCTCAGGATCAAGACATTGCTAAGCCACACACACACCAAAATAACAGATACCATAGCATCGAACAAATTTACTTTCACGCCAAAAACAAAACAGTGGAGGAAAAAAAGGGAAGCAATTCAGAAATGTGTATTTTCCCTCTCCAGCAGCTTTATCACAGGATGTTTAACCTGTTATCCTGGAAAATGCAATTCTTCAATAGTTTCCATGTTGATGTGTTTTAAGAACAGTGTGTGTTTGTGCTCTTTTTACAATACCTAATGCTTTTTTACCTGGCTAAGCCTCACATGTGGATTACGCAGTGTGTTTGGAAGCTACATGAACAATGAAATTCAAAAATTAAATCTAATTTTTCTCGCCAACTACTAGACAAGTGTCATGTCTAAAATATGCCAAGAAGTGTAATAGACCACTCCTACTGAAACATACATTCAACAGCATTCTACCAGTTTATATAAAACCTGGCTACCATAGCAATTAAAATCAAACCTGGTCTCTTATACACATCTCTTTATGATTTTAAGGTTATATACAAAAAAGCATTAGATAGTTTCTTGAAAATCACCTCCACAGGCCCTTCAACAAAGGCAGAAGGTGATTCCAGACTTGTCCAGAGCATTCATCCTTCTTAAACTAATCCAGAGATGTTTTTCATGCACGTTAATTTTTGGAAATTCTGATACTTTACATATTAATTTGTGTCTGAGAAGCCCAGATTAAGATCTGTCAAATGCAGGTATTTTAACAGAATTCACCAAAGTATTAGGTTGTTAAAAAAGTTTTGTCAGTTTTTTTACCGCAATAATGAGATTTCATATCGTTGCTGAACATGAGGTTTATTAACCAAAGTAAGTTTCAATACAATAAATAAACTTCTGCCAATGAGGTACAAGCACATTTATACCATTTTGAAACAAATCTGGATTTCTGGAGCCAATAAACTGTTGGGAGGCAGTTTCAATTTCTGCTTGGTTGGAGGAGGATTTCATACAGAGGAAGCTGTCGAGGTGTTTGAAAAGGTGGTAGTCTGTGGGAGAAAGGTCTGGTGAATAGGCTGAGTGAAGGAGAACTTTGTACCGTGTGCTCAGTTTCTGAAGAGTCACTTTTGCATAGATGAGAGCACGCATCGTCGTGGAGCGGGATTGGGCCTCTTCGATTCACCAATGCCAGCTGCATTGGGAGATTGATGAACGTTTAATTCATGACACTACCTTTCAGTGGTGATGGTTTCACCAGGTTGCAAAAAGTTATAGTTGATGACACCAGTTGCAGTCCACCAGACCTTGTTTGGGTGGAGGCTGGGTTTTGGAATGTGGTTAAGAACCATTTATATTGAGTCATTTTTCATCACACGCAATGATTCGGTTGAGAAATGGTTGTTCATTCAACTCGTGAGGCACCCACCTGTCAAGCTTTAACACCTTGCCGATTGAGTCAAGATGCCGGGAAACAGTTGCAGTGCTCACGTCAAGCTCTCCAGAAATTTCTCTCAGTTTTTCTTGGATCAGCTTCAACTGAGACTTTCAGATGGTCATCATCACAGCTGGAAGGACGTCTGCTATGTTCCTTATCTTCGAGGCTCACATCTCCTGATTGAAACTCTGCAAACTGTCGTTGTTCTGTGCGCTCATCTGTTGTGTCCCCGTCCCATGCCTGCTTAATGTTACGAGTTGCCTCACTCACTTTGTGGCCTGGTTTGAACTTGTGAAACAAAATGGCACGAAAAACTTCTCTATCCATGCTTCACTCAGAACCCTGAAACAAATATCCATTTTATGATTTTTAAAAAGGTAGGTTGGGCGTAATGTATGCCAAAATGCTACAAAATGATATATAACTTATCTACATGCACCTTCACAAGCATACATAAAATGAACCCCAAATTAACATAATATAAAAGCTGACAAAACTTTTGCAACAACTTAATACAAACAATAGCTCTAAATTTGGGTTTTTTGGTGACATAAATAAAAGATATCAGAAACAAATTATTAAATACAAGAGCAAAAGTTAAACAATCAGACAGTTAAATTGAATTATTACACTTACCAACATTCTCAGGTGAAATTATATTTCGAAACTGTATATAGAGAAAGCAAGTCTCCATCATCATTAATTTTCAAGGCTAATATTTTTCATTTAACTAAGAGGTCTAAAACATGGAAAGACTTAAGAAATTAACTATACAGGAACACCCTAACTTACATAAGGGTTACATTCCAGTTGGCTATACGTAAGTTGAATTCGCACTTATACCATAATCTTATATATGCATAAAGTCCCTCATTTTGCCATCACTGTAAATTTCATTGGGGGGGGGGCCGATCCTTTCATATGTTCTCTAATATGGTCTTTGTCTCTCACTATCATGCTAACCATCGACATGGCCATGTCCAGGCCACGTACAATGAAAGACAAAGTTTGTGTGCCTTCACATTTCTTTATTATGCACATCTTCTCCTCAAGCATGATGATGATGATGCTGGCTGACTAACACAGTCAGACCCCAGTGCGCATTACTTCATGGCTCAACGTAGTGCCCGCTCATACCCAGGTACCCATTTTACTTCAAACAAAATTCTAATATACAAAAGCTAAAATAAATATAAAATAAAATTTTAATTGAGCCCCACAAAACAGAACCAAAGAGACTCAAGAACTGGCATTAATTCATCAAATGAGTATTTAATTTATTTCTCCCACTCATCATTCTGAGAAGTTATACTGATTTATCAGAAAAACCTCATTTTTGAACCCATGAATCCAAATATTCTGATTAAAGCCAAAAAAAGCAACAAAACCAAATAAATTAAAGACTTCCTAACTCTGAAAAGATGAAAATGTCTGCTATAAGGTCATTGTTATTAAGTAAAAATGCATTATCAAAGAACACATTTTTTTAAAAATTAAATTTGGTAACATACCCCCAGATATCACAACTCTGGCAGAGGGCAGCTCTGGACGATCACTTCTGCTCAATTCTTGACCAACAAACTCAGACAGGTCATTGCTTATATTTACATCTTGGACTAAAAGAAAACAAACAAATAAATACAAGTAGTTTTTAACCATATTTCAATGACATATGAACATGCATTAAATTCTTTTTTTTTATCACCTTAACTAGGAGTGGGAAATGCCCAGCTAATCTGTTGGATGGTGGAGAAATGATCACCTCCTGTAAGGCCTACTATCCCAAGGGTCCTGCAAATGATAGTTGAAAAGTCCTTCTGGTTTTGTTTTCAACTCCCCATGATTAACAACAGATCATTGTTTGCATTGTACAGCACTGATGAGACAAATGAAAATGTTTTTGTAATAAAAGACATCCCATGACCGCTCATCCATGGAGAATAAACTCCTAGTGAACAATAACCTTTGCAGCAAAAAATCACAATGCTCTTTCAACACTGCAGTATGTCATGCCATACATCACTTCTCATCTGTAAATTTCTAACCAACCACATCCTCTACTCACCGAACCTTGTACTTTCATGCTGTTTCTCCCTTATGTAGTGTCTTCTGAGAGGCTGCCATTTTGCAGATACACACTCTCCAGTTGGCTGTGACACTTGGATTAAATAGGGTTGCTAAGATGGCTTACAACCAGCATCCAGGCTCTTTACAAACATTGGAAGTGTATCAAAAGGCAAGGGAACTAATTAGACAAGGAACATACTGAAAACTAACTTTCTCTCTTCTATTAAATAGTAAAATATATAACATAAAAGTAAAGCCCCAAAACGCAGAAGAAAACATGCAAATAGTAAGCAAGCAACATTTCTAGAAGTGTTGTAAATGGGTGGCTTGATGGAGATGTTTCAGAGTTCCATTAAAGTACCCCCGTGTCAATAACAGCAAGTTTGGTAAACTAAGCTGCTACTTTTTATTTTTGACGATTATATTCTTTAAAGTCAAAGAGAGACAACTCTTTAAGACTCTAATTACAGGATAAAGTTTAAGTTCTGGTAAAACATACTGTACCAAAAAAGGTCATGTTATACGTTGGCTCTTACATATAATTAATAATTCAGTTTTTTAAAATCCTTTTTTTTTGAGATCTCCCCCTTTTTTAAAAAAAAAAAAAACATTGCTAAATTTGTTTTGCATTGACCATTTGTTCTTCCATTTAATTTTCCTAAAGTAAAAAGCAGTAATAAATTATACAACGATAATTACTTTTTATTTTTTGATGTAATTGTCTCCCTTGATCCTTTTTTTTCCCTTTAAATTAATAGTAGGTTTGATCTTTTATTTTGCTTAGAAGATTAAATAATACCATGTGGAGAAACAAAAACAAACAATATTGTTTAAAGCTCTAGAAGAAGAAACATTCCCCTCGTCATTACATATGCCCACCTTTTTCAGAAGATGCACTTCCTCCTGAAGGGCTGGCAGCCTCAAAAGCTGTTCCACGAACAGTGATGAGTTTAACAGGATCACTAGATTTCAAGGTCTGTACCGCATTTCCTGAATACAAAATATAATACATGTTATTTTCAATTTAAATAACAAATTATCAAATGAGAATAACTCAAAATCTTCAATGTACTGACAACACGAACTTACGCTACAGTGGTAAATATGACAATTTAACTTTGAAAATCACTCACCAGCATATATCGTCCGCACAAAGATGTCTGCAGAGTTCACACTTATTATGTCTGAAATGGGAGCAACATCTAACCTGGCAGCCACATATGGAATCAAAGACTGGAAAAAAAAAATTATGGCTATCACCAAAGATACTTATTTTCTGTAACATTCATATACTTAATTTTTCTGACAAAATCCAGACCGCAAAACAGTGATAATAAAAGAAATTATTTCCTGACTCAATGATGCATTCCAGCATTACAGAATTCAAACTAGCAACTAGAAATTTTAAGTACTTAATTACAATAAAATTGCATTTTTTTAAAATCAAAGTCTTTAATCACTAAACAAATCCAGAACTCAGTGTTACAGCAAAGATTTAGATGAATAATTAAAATTTTAAAATTCTTCTTCTTGTTGTTTGTTAAGAGGAAACGCTTCATATCAAATGTGTCTAGATCATTCACAAAACAATAAGGCAGTCAGAAGTGTACCCAAACAAGACAAAAAGCTGCAGCAAATATTATGTTATTGTTGCATTGTTTTAGATAACCAAGTACAATGTAACTATGAAATTTCCCAAGTTTTTTAATGATGCTCTATTCAGCCACATAAGCCAAAGGATGGCCATGGCTGGGAACATCCATTCCTTTTTAATTAAAACAGCTTGGCGCAGTCCCACAATACAACACTTCAATGAAAATAAAACTGGCTACAAGTAAAATGCATCTGCCAATATTTGCTGTTATGCATTTTTCTTTTCTACCTAAGTGGGGTTTTTTTTAGTGTGATTCCTTTTCAGCAAAGTTTTTCATTTTCTTTTCTTCAAACATTAAACTTCATCTGCCAAATTAACTCGATGACTAAGTATTTGGGCACAATCAGTGACAACCAGAACCTAAGGCGTTGTGGGGAGATTTTCTAAATAATCAACAGATGCAGAAGCCAGATTTGTATAGCAAGTGATGCTGTGCTTTAATTTTGAACACCAGACACAAACAAAAAACAGCCAGTTAAAATTAATTCAGAAGATTTAGGAGCTAAAGTACAGAATTTAATTGTAAATTAATTATTCTGCTTATGATAGATATTTATTTTGGTTTCAATGCACACAACAGTAGTTGTGCTTTAATTAGATCTAAAAAATCGTAGGTATAGCATAGCATTTGCTTCAAAAACAAGCTACAAAACAATAAAATTGATCTCATCTGATATCTTTAGAAATTCTGAAGACCGATAAATCACATTCACGTAGGAGCACCAAATATGATGTGCAACATATGGCAAAGGCTGAAATTTTGTTTTAAACGACTTCTCGGTTTAATCCCTTATCTTTTTTTTTTTAATTCAGGGAATATTAAGAATTTTTCATGGTCTTCAATTAAAAAAAAAAAAAAAATTCAGTTTCACCATTCAGAAGTATACAACTGATAGAATTCTGACTGTAGCCTGTTCTAGAATGTGACACACCTGTTCAGTAGATAAACTCTGGCCATTCCCAAATGTTTTTTTTTTTAAAAAGCTTATAACCTGAAGAACATGTCCTTCTTGTCCAGCCTGTAATTTTGTTTAAGCAGAGTTTATAAATGCAAAAAAACAGCATGTCTGTTATGTGAAAATCATTTTTCATTTTAGCCACAATATACTTATACATAACTTTTGAAACAATACCATATTTATTGAAGGGGTTTAGTAGGCTTGATAAAAGGATTCTACTTCCCTATTTGCTACTTTATTTCAAGACTTTTACCTCAATAGTGAAAGATTAGTGTAGCATGTAGTGTACTCGCTAGTTGTGGTAGACCCTGAAGGTTGGGCTGGGTTGTTTGGAATTTAGCTCATGGTATATAGTATGGTTCACTTGCCTTTCTGTAACAGGCTGTTCCATGTGGAGTTACCTCTGAGTATTCTGGTTTTCCCCCTTTTCTAATCACTGGAGTTCTAGTAGAGTTTTCTGAACAGCTCACCACATCCAGATGTGTCAATGTTATGCTGCACACTGAACAATGATTTATCTTTAACTTTCAAACAGCTTTACCCATACTGTGGATACCATACATGGCAACTTAGGGGGCCTCTCATAAACTGACCATCTTTAGCTTTAATCATTGCCATAACAAAACCAAAAAGGCACATTTAATTGGTTTACCGGGCAGTAAATATCGAAGATAATAAATGCCATGCACAGTCATTTGGTTCTTTATGGCAGTCATTAAAGCTGAGATGGCCAGCTTATGTGGTTGTAAGAGCCCCCTAAGTTCTCATCCACAATAGGTACAACTATCTGAAAGGAATTTAGCACTTAGATTTGTCACAAGCTAGAAGAGAGGGGGAATTTTTTTTAACTAAAATACACAAAACTTTCTTTCTTACATTTTCAAGGGACACAACTTACTTTACCAAATGCTGTAGCTGGTGCCCATATGTGCGAAAAGCTGAATTGTTTCTGTGTAGCCAGCACAACAGGTGACAAGGACTCTGAAACAATAAAAAAAAAAACTTTTTAAGGTCTGTTTAAATTAAATTATTAACATGTTAATGTGACATACAAATCATTTTATCTGCAATAGTTGAGGAGTAATAGATGATGAAGAAAATAAAACACATCTAACATGTGGGTATACAGA
Source organism: Nautilus pompilius (assembly GCA_018389105.1). Lineage (NCBI taxonomy): Eukaryota > Metazoa > Mollusca > Cephalopoda > Nautilida > Nautilidae > Nautilus > Nautilus pompilius. The sequence continues at coordinate 41,168 of JACATO010002449.1, forward strand.
GTGGCAGATTGGCTAGTATAGGTGGCAACCATCAGTTTGGTTCTTTAAAGGCTGTCTGGTATCTAGCTAAAGCTTCTTCATCAGCCTGTGGTGTGGGCATCCTTCCCCCGCACCCCTAAACTAATCAGCTGAGCTCTAGTAGATACTTTCCTCACTGGAGTCAGCATTACTTCATCTGCTTGTCCAGTCACAGGACACTGTAAGCAGGATACCATGTTGTGCGTGGGAACACCTTCACCTTCAGTCAGTTGTGCCAAAAATTACCTTTTAACATTTATTTGTAAATTTAAAGTATGAAAAATTGGACTCAATTATCTCTACCGGCTTAGCGAGAGATCTTCTCCAGTAGATGTGTCAAAACAGAGTTGGAAGCAGGAATGCAGTGAAATAGCACAAAACAAGTACTAAAATTACAACCATAGATTCTATGACCCAATAGTTTGCCAGAAGCTGACTTGATTTATGTATCAGACTCTCAAAAAAAAAAAAACATTTTACTTACCAGGCAGAAACCCATTAAATGCAGTGTTCTCGGCTACTAACACCTTCTGAACTCCACTAACTTTACAAAGTTCATCAGCCACCTGTTCAAATAAATGTAGCAGCAATGTTAAAGTTTTCTGGAAAAGTAATTTAATTTTGTCATGGGAAAAATCAACATAGTTATTGTTAAGCTGAAAAGCAGGGTCTCGTTTTAATAGATTTTGTAAGTCTGGTTTTAATAGAAACAAAATCTAAACTGGGTGCTAAGACGAAGGAATGGAAATGAAGCAACGAGACCTATCGGATCTCGCACAATAAGCATTCAGAAAAGTAACACAAACAGCGGTTGGTTTATAAATATAAGATGAATGCTTCTCTACAATCAAAACAGCCAAATTTGTTAGCTTTCATTACAACTTTTAAATGTGTACAACAATTTTGAGTACAAAAATACAATTTAGAAAATTAACTAGATAATATAAATAGCAAACTTTTTTTTCCAAATAAACTACATAAGCATGAAATTTCTCTTTGAAAAGTTGTCAACTTCCTGTTAAGCATTTGTACACTAGAGTACCATGCCAGTACATGAGAAAAAGATTTCCTGACCAGTGTAAATAAAGCCACTAACCTTGTTACATTGGGTGCCAACAATCAGACATGTTACATCACCTCCAACCTTCTTTGCAGCAGATATTGTATTCAATGTCACAGAATTCAGTGTTTCATTATTGTGCTCAGCAATTACCAGGGAACTGTTAAACCGATGAAATGGAAAACCCTAAAAAAAAAAAAAAAAACCAACAAAATACCAGCCCCCCACAAGTAAGAACAAAGATTAAAGGTAATTTTCAAATAAAATCTGCTTTTTTCTTTACTTAATTTTTTTAAACATTGTACATCTGCTAGGTTTCTGGGTGTGCAGTTAACAAGGCACCAAGTTGGCTTGATTTCTATTTGGACACATGGACAGCCTGTTTATAAGTTGAGATTTCCGATTGGAATCCTAGCAGACTTCTAAGACACTTTTAACAGCTGTGAGGAATACAATTTCTGAGAAAAGTGATTCCTTAAAACTAACATTTGGTGCCTAAGTTTAATTTACCCTATATTAATCATACTTCATGTATATACCTACTTATTGTATTAGCATTTTTCAAAAGTATTAAACAGGAAGAAGTATCCCCATTTTGTTGTTGTTGTTGTTTTTGATTTCCAGACTAGAAGGGATCATGATTTAAAACATTTCAGCCATCACAGGCGACTACACCTACACCTGCCCGTGTTTAGAGTGTGTTATGTTATATTATAACTTAGTAAAACTTCAACACTCCCAGTTAGAGACCAGAAATCATGCAAAAGGTATAGATATCTCGAAAGAAGTTCAAAGTCGCTTCACTAGGACGAACTACGACTAGGGGCAGGTAAAGTTTTCCTATTTATAAGTAGGGTTTTACAACGCCCCCCTCAGAACCTGGCATCAACGAAGCGGTGTTTTTCGGGAGCTGGAGGGTTAATTCGGTCTCTTCACTGGCAGTTATGCATAGTGGGGAAACTAACCCCCGCAATTAAAGCTCCACGTTTCTTGATTCACGGGGGGTGGGGGGTGGCCCGGAGCTTGTCCACCTGGCTGGTGTATTGTGGTCGTCCCCTGCGGAACGCCGGCAGCCAGGCGACCTGGTCGGCCTCGGTCACACCTCGACAGGCAGAGTCCGTGCTGCCGGGGGGTCGGCCTCCTCCCTGCGCGTTAACCTAAAGCTCGCGGAGTACACTTTTGAAATAATAATAATAATAATGATAACAACAGCAGCAGCAGCTGGGACTCACAAGCCGCTGGATTCCTCGCCTGCAGCACAGCAGCGAAAACATTCCGACACCGAGAGACTCAGCGGACGCCGACACAGGCAAAACCTGGACTGGAAACCGAACAGGATTTTTTTATTTTTTTTTTTTTAAAACAACAACAAAGTTTAACAATGAATATTAACTACGTGTTTAACAGAATTTATAATTAAAAATTAATAATTACTACCCATAAATTTAAATATTAGTTTGCCAAACAGTAGTAGTAGTAGTAATATTTCGATTCGTTTCCAACAAGATCTAGAATTTCAAACCTCCACCAAACCTCTCCGGGGGGGGTTGGTTAGTTGGATAGTTGGAAAAATGTCTTGAAAATACCATAAAACTCCTTTTTCGACGACCTAAAAGAATAGTTTAATATTACGGGGGTTTAGATTAATACGGAAATACGAGAAATGAACAAGGAGAATCGTTTCGATGCCATTTAGTTTTGAAATGAAACTCGAAAGTTAACCCCCCAAAATATGGAGTTGAGTTACGGTGTTGGGGGAAAATGTATTCCTCTAGTAGTTTTTATCTCCGGTCTAATCGTTTCTAGAGCAGATATAATTAATTAAAGATGGGCTGCTCTCTCAGTTTATATTTATATTATATATGGCGACGCACATAAATATGTTTAATGTTGTCTCAAAATCGAAATTATTATAAACCACAAGATGTAAAAGTATCCAGCACCGCTCGAGTTTGGTGAATAAGACTAGGGATGTTCAACTGAAACCCGGCCGGATACCATTGTGGCGATGCTATTTCAGACGGGTTTCATTTGAAAGTCTCTAGTATTGTTAATTGTGATGTCTTCACCCAAGATATGTGTGGAAGAGTGGATATTTCAGAGACAACTAACTTGGTATAGAGAAAATCTTTGTCATGAAAGTTAATTAATGCATCAATCAGCCTCATGGCCTAAGCAATCTTTACAATGGAAGATTTCATCAAAATGTGAATATAGTTGTTTTATTTCTTTAAGTGATGGTAAAACCCCACAAAATATGTTATGTACATCTGCTGAAACATTAAGTTGCCAAATAGAGTGAAAGAAGATGAAGTTATTGGAAAATTAAAGATACAAACAGAATTAATGTATTCTGGCTTTAGCTTATTTTAATATTTATGCAGATCATGCTCTGAAAATGAATATATTTCCATCAAAGAAAAATAAATGTATGGAAGGATGTCTTAATTGTTTTAAGAAACTAAATCTAGATTTAAACTTTAAAATTTATTTATTTTTTCTCTCTTCTAATTAACAGATATCCAAAAAATAAATATTTGACTTTTATATTGCAAGTGGTAATATATTCTAGAACTGCTTCATGGGAATTAGTTTTACTGTAAACTTACCACAGTTGGCCAAAAATTTAATTTGTTTTTAAAAATAAATAAAGTTAAATATCACTCTCAGTCAAAATAATATAGAATACAAAGAGCAGTTTATTAACCAATTTTATTTACATTGCAAATTTTCTAGCAGTCTCTCTCATATATATATATATATATTTAATGCTGAAAATCCTCAATTATTTGAGATGTTGTGTGTGAGATGTTTAGAATAATATAAAGAAAACAGATTTAGCTAAATTGTAAACAAGCAAACACTGACAACAATATCTATCAATTTAAATAATTTACATCTGAACAGATTTCAGTGATGAAGGGAGAAAGTTACTGCAGTGAATCATCTTGTCTTTGAGACTCTTGTACAAAAAAAAATGACAGAAACAATTAAATTGAGAATAATAATCAGTCTGTCTAGTTCACTTAAAATTATATAGCAATTAAATGAATCAACATGAATTTAAATGACTTATAGGTCTCTGCTCTTTTACAAACTACTAGTTGGACCCATTCTAGAGTAATGCAGTGCAGGCTTGGAATCCTTATTCCCAAAAGGATATTGGCTGTCTGGAGGAGGTTCAAAGATTTACCAGAATGATAAGGTTTGAGTAAATGTAGTTATCTGGAACATTTATGAAGGCTCTAGAACTGATCAGTTTAAACTATCATTGTTTTGATTGAACTAGTCAGAATCTTTTCCAGGTAATGAAAAAGTAGCTCTAAACATAATGAGCACCTCCTTCCAGGTTTGATCATTGCACTGTTTCGTTTCTTCTGCCCATTCCAGCCTTGCCATTTGGTTGCCTCTTCTTAGCAAATGTTTTCAAGCAGCTACACATCCAATGAGTCCATTTATCACATCTTTGTTTGGACCACTGCATCAGAATTTGGAGTCACTGGGCTGTGGCAGTCTTCGATAATGTGTTCATGTTGTTAAGTTTGATGTCTAGTTTAGACTTGTAGATGTTTATTACAGAGAAGACCCATCCACAATCATACGTTGTCCCAAACATTGAAAGCATTTTCGAAGCGAGACTCCAGCACGGAATAAGTTGGTTCTGGATATTGGTAAAATGTACTAATAGCAAAATTGGAAAACTCATCTTTCAACAGCACTGCAGCTCTTCTAGTACATCACGCATATTGACAGAAAACAGTCTGTGAAAAATTGCAAACTCTCTGAGGTCAGAGGAGAATCATTCTTGAAATTCCTTTCATAGCTCATTAATTTTTCCCCCGTATCTTTTTCTGTGACATTAACACACTACCCAGGCCTAGCAATGCCATGTAGAGATTTCAAGATAAGAAAATGCATCCAAATACTCTTAAAAAGTTTCTTGTCTCAAAGCTGAATTTTCATCTCAAAAGGTGTGAATGATGTGATAGTATTCTGTCATCACATTGTAGTGTTCCTGCATCTTTGTTTTGAGCCAGTTCAGGTGTTACATAATATCTACCATGAAAGCAAATTCCTGAAGTCATTTATCCTCTTGCAATTCAGGTATATCTTCCCCTTTCTGATCCATAAAGTTGTATCTTGCCATACAAAAGAATCATTTCAGAACAGCTCCCCAACATAGCCACCATACTGCAGGGTGATATAGTAGTCCCCTATAAATCTCACTTTTCTCCAAAAGGCAGTTAAATTGCTTGTGATTGATGAAGCCTGTTGCTCAAATAAAATTCATGTTTTCAATAACGACATTCATGACATTGTTAATTTTCTGGAATTGGCCACACAGCACTTCTTGATGCAAAACACAATTGGGTTGAAGTTAACAATTTTTCCTCAAATTTTGAGATAACTCCAGCCATTGAGGGTGCCCCATCTGTGGCCAAACCTACAGTTCATGTCCAGTCCACTACTAATCTGTCCAGGGCTCTCCAACCAAACTACTGAAGTCATTGGCTGTTGTTGCATCATCCATCAGTACCAACTCGTTATGTGCATATTTTGATCAGCTCCACAAATATTGCAAACTGCACTACACCATGTCAGTTACATGTACTTTTGCCAATAGCAGCCAAAAATCTAGCAAGTTGACTGTTCCAATTTGCAGATAAATTACTGATTACCTCTGTTTCTTGATAGGTTTATTAGCTTGCCACTTATCTGAACAGACTAATTCTGCAGCCTTTAACATGCATTTCTTCAAAAAAAGTTCTCCATCTGAGAATGGTTTTGATGACAGATAATTTTCAGGCAATTACATAGCTTGCTTTAACTGCAACCTCACTTGTTTGATAAGCAAGTGTTAAAATTGACTGCTGCTTTTTCAACAACTGTAATGTCTTTGCAGTTGATACTGATGAAAGACTCAACATGAGTCATTGCTAGTCTATGCACCAGATGTTTGACACACCTGCACTTTTGTGCATCTTACTGTACTTTAAAAAATGTTAACACCTGCACTTGCATTAAGATTATTCACAAGATTTCTACTAATGACTTATCTACCACATAGAGAATATACCCTCAGGTACTTAGAAACACTTTTGGACAGTTTGAGCTTTCTTCCTTGACTATTATCAATAGTAGCAGCTTTGTGTATCCTCCTCAGTCTTGCATACAGCCCCTGAAACAAAGTTGGGCCACAATCTGCCTCGTGTAGTCTTCACTAGCTAACCCTGATTTTTATAAGCTTGTCATGTGATATTTTCTTCCCAGGAGCCACAGTATTTACCACATCAAAATGATATCACTGCCTGTAATTTTATAGACACTTTGCAGGTGTGGCACTTTCTGATTGCTTGTACGACAACAAATCAGTGTTTTATATTGACACATGAACATACTATGGAGCAATTCAATTTTACAAAAAATGTGTTATTCACATTTTATGCCAAGTTTTTCTTGTTCCCATAATTATTTCTAATACTGTCTCTGTAAATTACATCATCAAATAAATGTAGAGTAGACAACCCATGCAAAGTGGCTATGGAGATTTTAAATTAACAGGTTTATATCTTTTTTCCTTATATTTCGTGATTATACTATGTGCAAAAGCCATTGTGTAATATATGATAAACCAGTTCTTCTATGGAGTGTGGAACTGTGTTTGTACATGGTTGGGGGTGGGACCATCTAGATTGAAAATGAGTGGCCAGTTAGAGAGAATGCAGCAGAACCGATTTCTATGAAAGTCGTTTTTCCACAATAGTATAAGATGTGGTCATTTTATGAAGTTCAGTTCAGAGTTCATTATGCTGCATAAAAATATAGCAATATTTAAAATCATCAAACAAAATAATATATGAGCAATCAAAATCAATAGAAAAATGTTTCTCGACTGATGAAGATTCTAGATGTGTTAGCTTGAATTCAGTTATAAATTGTTTTTTGGCAACAATTTTTCAGTTGTAATTGCATAAATCAATAAAGTGCTAAAATTAATTTTTTTTAAATTTCCATTTATTAGAGAAATTTGAAATCAAGCATAACAATAAAAAAAAACAAAAACTTCACAACATTTTCTCTTTACTTATCAAAAAATTAGAAAAGCCATTACTGCACGCTGCCAATAACTACATACAATGTTTCAAAGAGCAGGCTCGCTAGATGAGCAGACTGTCCTTATGTAGAAAGTCAGGGGAAGTGACTAATAAGCAATTATTTTCCAGACCACAATGTAATGAAAAGGGGTGACCAGTTTCTTTCTCACTACTTATAGTCAACACTCTGTACAAGGTGTTCATTTGTGATGGGAATTAAACACATATCCCTGACACTATTTGGCCAGTCCACATGATATTTACATGACATTTACTATCTTTTAATGTCGGCTATTAAAAGCCAGTGGATGCAAGGACAACTGGAGCTGGTCAGTGTTGACAGTAATCAAGGAGGAAAGTGTATGAAGATAAAGAGCAATAGTAAAGCATAGAAGAGAAAAACTGATGGTGTAGGAATAAACAAAAATTAAAAATGTATTGCTTGAAAGTATTAGTCTTTGTTCCAAATTTTTGAAATCTTTCTCGCTCTGCCCTTCTTCATGATAAACTTTTAACAGGAATTAAAAACAAACAAAAATTCTTAACTTTAATAGTATAAAAGTAAACTTGAAAAGAAAAACAACAAAAAAGATTTATTCACTGGTACAAACTTATTTTTTTTTTTAAATGTTGTCTATACTGTTGGAAAACAAATGCTGATTTATTTTTTCCTGTTTTTAAACTCTATTATTAATAAAACAATCAAAATTAATGTAATCATTTAGTAAATATAGAAAAAATTTCAGAAAAGACTGATGTATTTATATTACATCAGTAATCAAATCTGAAAAAGAGTAAAGTCATGACCAAGAAGAATTCAACCAAATCTTCAATAAACTGAAAGTAGAGCAGTTGTTTTCCAAACACTGTTTACTAGACTTGGAAAAACAATAAAAACTGTGCCAGTTTTTTTTACTGCTAGCATTAGATGCATTTTGTTTGTATAATAATACACATACTACATCAGTACATAATAGCTTTCTTATATTTTTCTGGGTAAAAAGTGAGAGGCTTTTTTTCATTTTTACTTCTTTTCTACATTGTTCATGAGCCACTATAGTCAATACAAGACCATAACTGACATAAAAGAATGTTTCTTTATATATTTTATAATGACACCAAAAAACAATTACAGAAATTCTGCTAAAGTATAGGGATTGTATGAGACCAACCACCATACTGTGTCGACTATCCACTTTCAGTTAAACTGTGCACTAACTGTTTCCCTGTATGACACTGCGAATTTTCTCTGCATCCTCCTGTAGTTTCTCATTTTTGGGGTCAATTTTAAGGGCAGCCTCATAGTCTTGTAAACCTGGAATTATGAAAAGAATAACCACATTGAAAAAATATAGGAACAAACATACAAAATAAACAGCAAATTTTCCAACAGATTATCTTTTCTTTTTCCCCTTGAGTGGACTAGGTAGGAAAGAGTTCATTCTGTATGGTAGTAAAACATTGTGTGTATTATTATGAGTGGAAGACTGGCATAATGCATAGTACATCTGCTTGTCAGGGTTCCATCTACAGTTCTGCTCTTAATGACATTCAAGCTGTGTTTGATGTCTAATTTCTTATTCTCCACTGTACCAGTATGTCTTCCAGGTACTCTGGTTTCCTCCCACTGCTAATCAGAAGAATTCCAGTAGGTTCTTTCCCAGCTGTTCAGCTTGCTTGTATGCAACTAGACTATAACATGGTCTTCATGCACACACAGAGTAAGTCAGTCTGCCTTGTAAATATGATGGTTCAACACCAAATCTGTCTTTCCACCATGCTATACTGCACCCCATACCATGACACCCCACCTCCATACTTGATCATGGGCTATAGCCTTCACTAGATTTTTCAAAATCCAAGTAGGACTGCCAAATGTGAAATGTTAAAACCCAGACTCAGTAGAGAATATTTCCAGAAATTCCCTCTAACCAAACTTTTCAAAGTGTTTTAGTTCTTTGTAGCCAAGTTAGTGGAGATTGCATTGAGCCATTTTTTGGTTCATTTCTGTTGCATGAGCAATGTCAGCAAGAAAATTTTTATGGAAAGTGCAGATGTGTTGGTAACAGTTTGTTTTTGTCAAGGGGTCACTGTTGAAGGTCTGACAAGTTGCTCTGCCATGACAGTGGCATTCACCTCATTGAAATTCACAATAATGTTGGCCTCAGATCCACAAGAAATGTCAAGATATTTAGAATTCTGTCATTAAACTCTGGCCTTATTCTAAATAGCCTACAATGTGACCTTGGCTAAACTGAGAAATATGGGATAATCCTGTTTTCAGCATAGTGACAATATTGCACTGATTATCCACCCATCTGGAAATCCAATATATGCATAATCATGCCTTAAATATTTAGATTTCAGTCAGATACATTCATTCACAGAGGTTACCAAATTATTATATACATAAAACACACAGAGTTCCTTTCCAGTTATCATGTCACCATGAAAACCTCAAGTAAATCTTTGAACTTTGTCAAGGGATCTTCATCCTTGACATAATGTTGTTTTCATGCCTGAACCAGTTATTCCAAAACAAAACTGCTGAAGCGGTACTATTGATATTATGATTTAGCTTACCTGTTAGATTTGAATCATTTGGTATTACATAGCTTCTAACTTATTATTAAAATAACATTTCTCTTCTTCTACCAGTCTAACTGTAGCACTATCCAGTTAATATAAGTGGTTTATTTCAATCTATCTAAGATTGTACTATTGAAGAGTACAATGAACCTGTGAAAGATGAAAATAAGTTAGTATATCATTCACCTTCCACATATAGCTCCAGCTCACAGAATGCTGTTCCTCTTCTGACCAAAACTTTGCACCTGCTGTTTGCATTTTGAGGAACAGGTGGTTGGAACAGGTCAAATGCCTACAAAAATATAAACAAATCAGTAATTGTTATGACAGCTTTTTCCAAAAACATTTTTAAGAGTTAGTTCCTCTAATTTTTGTGTCAAATTGTAAGTACTGCGATATAAAAAGAAAAAGTACAATTTTATTAATTATAAATAATCTATTGTTTTAGAAAAGTTATATATATATATATATATATAAAGAAAGCAAATATACCAAAATGGCAGTATGAAACAAAAAAAAGTAGGAAACAAAATATTTTCAATTATTCCTTTGTTCATTTTTAACAGCAAAAACTCCATAAATACAAAAACAAAAAAAAATCCCAAAACAGATATAAAAATAAACATATAAGTTGGTAAAAAAGGAAACTAAAAAATTTCAAATTTAAAAGAAATGATGCAAGGAAATCAAAAAGTTTTATTTTCAAGGTTTTAGATACTTGAAGATAAAGATTCTTGGGGATGTGATGTGAATCGCTCTTGGATGCACTAGACCAGTGGTTCTCAAACTGGGGTCCACGTCCCCCTAGGGGACCGCCAAGCGATTTTAAAGGGACCATGAAGGTGACGCTTTCTTTATTGATTTTAGTTGTGGTTCTTGGGCATTTTATAGCCATGGCTTTACCGAAAATGTTGGTCAAATCCGCTAGCGATGACTCATGTGTTCACCTAACTGTAAGAAGGCAAGTTGTCACAGAACAATTTTTACTGAAGACTTCAAATTGCAGTCTAAGAGTTAGACTCAGACATGGTATGCAAAGGGGCACATGTGCAGTCACATGAATGACATGCGGGTAGGTGGTGGGTTGTCTGCGTAAACCAGCAAACTTGTGGACACAACGGAAGCTGCAAGTGTCGGCTAGACAAGTAAGGTCAACCTCACATAATTGTGTGGGTAGCTCACTATAGCCCTAAAGTACATTAAGAGGTGGAAAGTTGCCTTGAGAATGCAGGCAGTTTATCTGTCTATCCTCCATTTTGCGGACATGTCTTTCTTTACATCTCTGTGATATACGCTGACACACGCTGTTTCCCCGATCTTTCCGGTGAGTCCTTTTTCTTTTAGTATTTATTTGATTGAGGCGACCAAAGATCGGGTTTCAGTTAGTATTTTATAAGGATATTATCTGCAAAAAATATTGAAAAATTATCGTGCCGAATATGATATTTAACTGACGCATATTTTCGTGTTTGTCGTTTGTTCAATTATTTTAAAAATACCAAATAGGTAATGTATATTAAAAAGGTCCTTCTCGGAGTCCTTCTTGAGGTTATCGCTACATTACATTTTGTTTTCGCTTTCAGAATGCCTCCAAAAAAGATGAGATATGACGAATCATATTAGAAATTCAGCTTTACTGTGATAAATTCTGGTGGAGAAGAGAAACCGCAGTACGTTTTGTGCTCCGAAGTGTTGGCATCTACTTCACTAAAGCCCAGCAAGTTAAAGAGACACCTAGAAACTAAGCATCCCAGTTCAACTAACAAAGATGCAGACTTCTTCAAATGAAAAGCCGAAAGATTGATCGAATCCAAACTTGATAACTCAGGAATATTTTTGCAGGACATTACGGCTGGTCTGAAGGCTTCTTATGAGGTTTCAAGGAAAATTGCTGCCACCAAAAAATCCCATAACATTGGAGAAACGTTGATATTGCCCTGCTGCAAAGATATTATATCGAATTTGCTGGGAAGTTCTGAACTACAGAAGCTGAGGTATGTCTCCCTGTCAAACGATACTGTTAGTTGGCGAATAACTGAAATGCCCGATAACATTCTGTCGCAAGTGGTCTCGAAGATTCAGAATTCAATGTTTAACTTTTTTGCAATCCAACTTGATGAGACAACGGATGCCACTAACTTAGCCCAACTTTGCGTCTATGTTCGTTATGTGCATGACAAGCACCTTGAAGACAAATTCTTGTTTTGCGAAAGCCTAAGTACCAAGACAACGGCAAAGGAAATATTTTTCAAAGTTGACCGATTTTTCAAAGCGCATGGTATTAAGTGGGAGCATACTAATGGGGTGTGCACCGATGGTGCTCCGGCGATGCTTGGTTGCCGTTCTGGTTTTCAGACTTTGGTGAAGGAAAAGTCCCCGGAGGCTATTGGTACACACTGCACTATTCATCGTCAAGCACTGATGGTGAAAACCATGCCTGATGAATTTTAAAATGTTCTGAATGGCGTGATCAAAGCGGTGAATTTCATAAAAGTGAATGCTCTTAACTTGCGCCTGTTTGCTGAGTTATGCAAAGAAAATGATTCGGAATTTGAAGCTGTTTTGTTGCACTCAAACGTAAGGTGGCTTTCAAGGGGGAAAGTTTTGAAGAGAGTTTTAGTACTATGAAAAGAAATACACGATTTTCTACAAGACACTAGACCAGGCATGCACAAAAATTTCTCTGATAACCGTTTTCTGATGTGCCTGTCATATTTGGTGGACATATTCGAATCCGTGAACAGTGTCAATGTTGCGCTGCAAGGTAAAGAGATCACCGTGCTCCATTTTCATGAAAAATTGACTGCTTTCAAAATGAAGCTCGTATTATGGCATTCAAAGTTGGAAAGCAAGAACTTTGCACCATTTCCACAGCTAAACATATTTCTTGATGAAAACACACTTCACATCGATGATGATATCCTTGAGGTGATGAAAAACCACATTTCAATTCTTGGTGAAGAAATTTCTCGATACTTTCCCGATCTGCAGGAATTTGATAAGTACTATCGTTTCGTCAACAACCCATTTGCACTCACAGTCAGTGATCAGGAACAATTTATTGATTTGGTGCATGATGGGGATGCAAAGCAGGTTTACCTTCAGATGTGCTGCAGCGACTTTCGGATTGAAATGGCGCAGTCATATCCCGATGTCGCAAAGATGGCTCTTAGAATAATGATTCCATTCACAACCACTTATGAGTGCGAGACTGCATTTTCAACTCTAATTGCCATCAAAACAAAGTCTCGAAACAGACTAGATGTGGGTCATGACATAAGAGAGGCTCTGTCAAAAATTCAGCCTAACATGGAGGATTTGTTGAAGGCAAAGCAGGTGCATCCATCTCACTGAAATGCTCTGTAAAGTTGATGACTGAGTTCTGTAATTTTTGCAATAAATGAGTGTTGAAAACAATATTTTTACTGTGCTTATTATCCTTCATTTTATAAGGGGCCGCGAAGCATTGAAAATTAAAAAAATTTTGAAAAGTTTGAGAACCACTGCACTAGATGGTTTTATCCACCAGACTGGAAGTCTAAAGATCTAAACAGACAACATGTGATCTGATCTGTCCTGCATAGGAATATAGATGATCCTTAAACCAAATGCATGAAACAATTCTATTTAATGTTGAAAAGAGTACTTCTTTATGAAAATTAGTAAATGATGAACCCATTTTCTAAGCTTGGTAAAGCAAAATAAAAATAAAATTAGACTTATATGAAAATGAAGCAAAACTGTTCTGTTTCGTTTTGTCAACCCATTGCATGTAAGTTTACAAAAACAGAAATATCCAGATTTTCATTGGCCACAAATTCTACCACGAAAAGACAATTTCCCATCATGCTTCACTGCCATAGTAAACTGTCTGCTGACTGTAAGTATTTAGCATCTTGATAGTTTTATTTTTCATTGTTTTTCATTTTGTGTCTGAAGGTTTTCTTCAGTTTATGATGAACAAACGTAAGGTATAGTTAAAATATTCTATATTATATACATATTAAAAGTAAAGATAACAAATATTGATTTCTTTATCACAGATTTTTAAAGTGAAAGATAAAGCATCTGTAATTTTACACTAAATACATTAATGTATAAAAAATAATATACTGGCTGCCACTAAGTGAGAAAAAAGAATCTAGAATTTACTATCTGCCAATAATTAAAAAAGGAGCCTTAACTTTCCCACTTCACCTTTCTGCTTACTTGCAAACATTACTGTATTTGTTGTGTCCGGTATCTGCATCATCAGCTGTAACATGATTTCCTAAGGATGTTTAGCTAAGTTCATAGCGCTGCATTATGCAAACATTTTCATAGATATCAACTGATTTAGGTTTTATACATGCAACTTTAAATTATAGATATCTAAAATGTAACCTAGGACCAAGATCTTGATTCACTAAACAATTATTTAATCCAGCAATCAATTTTAAGGCGATTTGACAGCATTTTAAGACAGTGAAGTAAACCATCCATGCTTCATATATTATTTGCTGGCACTAGATTTTCAGTAAAGAGCAGTTCTGCATTATAGCTAAGAAAAACTACTGATAAAACTGAGGTGAATAATTTGTTTCAATTTTCTCAAAGTATACATTTTTTTGTAAGCTCACTTATAATTCTAAAAATATTTGTCCTGTCTTTAATAAAAAACAACAAATGGCAGGTATAGTTTACCAATGGTGTTCTATGCTTTACTCATTTTTATTTCATACATATACACACATTTACCCAGTTACAGAGGTGGTGAATCCCTATCTCAATTATGAAAATAGGGAACATGCACTTACTGAGTGGATTGCACCACCACTTCTTAGCGTGGGAGGCCATGATCAAAAGTCGCTACTAGATTACCACTTTCAGACATGGGAGGAACCCAAGCCAGAGAGAGAGAGATATGCTAAATCTAGCCAATCCTAACCGAGATTCAAACTCAAGCCCTCAATCTTAGCAGTTTGGTAGTCCACTACTGGACCACCTATTTAACTTACTCTAAATTTTTACAAAATGGGAATTCATCCATTCAGATGGCTCATTACTTCATTACAGGCTGCTGTGACAATGATGGTACATAAAATGTCTCAGTTGTGTTTTTGGCTGATAAACTTGCTGGGAGGCCTGGTTCTTCCATGATGGTGACTTTAAAGTGTCACCAAAAAGTACCTAATCTTTACTTTTAAAGCTGAGAAGAAACCAGTGTGTCCAGAAAATGGAAATACTGAATAAATAGAAAGATGTATTCCTCTATCATCAATAAAAATATGTTTAAAAATACTGGGTACAAGATATTCTTTCTTAATTTTTAGACTAGAACTCACTCATTACATCACACTTTTGTCTTCTTCCAATATCAGTATTGTTTAAAGAATGTCTAGTTTTACTCTCAAAGTTATATGAAACAGGCTTACCATAGATTTCACAGAGAACCATGTCTTTAATTACATGGTAAAGCTGACGGCCAGTGATTAGGTCCAGGACCAAAGTAGATTACTTACCTTGGAGCAATCTGTGACGCATTTTATAAAGTTTCTCAGCTTTAGGTGGCATGCTGCCCTGTTTGAGTACAAACTGAAAAAACATTAAAGAAAACTATACCATAGATTCTGGTCCCAGCAACCAACAACCAGATCTCTAATAAATAACTGCCTACCTAAAATGGCACATCACACAAGTCATGACTTATTGTTATTTTAGATGCAAATGGTTGGTAACTAAAGATCAGTGCCTTGTGATAGTCCCTGGGTCCATCTGCTCATAACATGATGTGTGCCAAACTAACCCTGAGATCTTCATAGCCATACCTTAGTAGTCTACAGTACCTTGTGATGCTTATGCACTGATTGCATGTGGATTAGGCCAGCAAAAGTGTCATTAAGATATGTCCAATTCTGAGAGTCTGCAAAGGTAAGTTGGACATTATAAAAAAGGGGGGAAGAAAATCTGTTCACTGTAGTGAGATAACACTAGACAAACAAGATCTTTACTTCATGTTCAATGAGTACCATAAAGAACCAAAAAAAAATTACTGTCAAGTGGCATTTGCAATTAAATATGAAAGATAGTAAGTCACATAAAGTTGGCTTTTTAAAAATCTTTTCGTCAGTTTTGATAAAGTAAAATGAATTTTTGTTTAGCAAAAATGGTGGATGATGATAAGTCATAATTATTTTCTTTTTAAAATAATAAATAAATAAACATTTTTGATATCCAGTAATTCCTTGAAAAATTCATATTCCTTTGTTTGTTTTTCCATATAGAAGTGTTATCATTATCAAACTGACTATATCATTTTCACAAGAATTTCAGCAAATAGTTGTCTAATCTATAGCCATACGTTTCTTGATACTTGAAGAAAAAGGCTTTTACAAGCAAAACAAATGCATGCATTTGTTACATAGATCCTCGTTACGACCTTTTCATCGGTAGCTGACGGTTAACTCTTCTGTACCTTGGGCATTCCAGTTTTCTCCCACGGTTAACCAGAAGAGTTTTAGCAGGAACTTTCCATTTCCTGCTGAAGGCAAAAGTGTCAAACCCCACAAGATGCATGTATGGCAATGCCTGTTAGTGGTAACTATGACACCATGCAACCTGATCGGGAATGTCTACAGCTGTAGATGAAGATGATCACAAAGGAAAAATCACCTTTTCATTCCTTTACATAGTAAATCAAACAATTACATTTGCTACTTCATGTATTTTACAAAGAAAACCGTTTTTCAAACAGTTGGTAACATGTAAAACAAATATCAAAGCAAAGGTGCCTGAAATCTTTAACAAGTTTCTATCTGGCAATAATTAAAAACTGTTGCCCTAATAAAACATTTTAGAGGCTAATATAATATTTGCATAAGTAATGGAAGAGAGGATCTACTTTCTGAATCCATACACCCCCACTTCATGAAGTAAATACTATTTAAGTACATTGATTCTTCAGACATTATGTTAAATAAACTGATTTAATTCATCAAATTTATTTTTTATATTTTAAAAAGGATACGCTGGCATTCTGCTGTTGAGTCTAATAGCATGAGTATATGCATTTATGGCTGCATGAAAATTGCCGGCTTGGAAAAAAGAACTGAAAAATATTAAAATTTGGTTTTAGACTTTCTTCATATAGAGAGAGAGAGAGAGAGAAGATGATCTGAACCCAAAGAAAGCACATTTTGATACTATAGATTGTATAGCTTTGTATATAAGCCTAAAGCTTCATTTTGCGCTTTAGTTCAAACAATGATTCAAAAACTGGTTTTATATACACACAATCTTTTGGAATGCATAGTCATCCATGGTTAAAAACAAGGCTATGACTGAAAACAATTCTTACAAACTTCAGACATTTCAGCCCAACAAAGGAAGAGCAATATTTATTTAATAAGTTTTTAGCTTTAAAGAAAATAAGATTGCTTAAAGAAATAGAATTTAAATAAAATTTTAAAAACACAGCAGCTCATGAACATGATGGTTGAAAATAGAACTTGTAACCACAGACAATAAAGTGGGTGGAAATAGTGTTCATGACCATCTGATTCAAATGTACTGATTTTTCTAATTTTCCAACTTGAAGTAAATAGAAAACACATATATACACTGTGAACAATACTGAAATTGATACTGGTAATACTAACAAAAATAAACATTACTAAAAATGCTGATAGAATTTATTTAAAAAGAAAACAAACATCTGCTTTATCTGTTGTTTAACAATACATAACCAGTAAGGCAGGTGGAAGGCAATTATAACCTGATGCCATCGATCTGCTTTGTATTATACTGTAAAACACGTTTTTGTTGTAATACGATCATGGCAGTAAACATTTTTTTTAATCAAAAAAATGTTCCCCTTCTTAAAGTATAGTTTTCTGAAAATGTGTAAGTTAAACATAATTGCATTAATTTTTGTTAAGTCATTTCCATTTAAACATGTTTTGTGCACTCATATAATACGATAAATACAGTAAACTTATAAACTAATTAAGACATCTAAAATACTAACTTTCCTTTGTCACGGAGCCATAAAGGATTTTTCTCCTCCTCTGTTAGGTCTTTGTCTTGCAGTTCAGCTATTTTCCTCACCTCAGCTTGCTTCTTCAACCACTACAAAACATCAAGCATGCATAATACAAATATATGGCCTGTCACTTATCCTCTCTTGGGCTTTACTCTTATCTCTGACAATGGTTTGCTTGTTTTTCAAATAATTATTATATTTTTTTGTTGTAATCCATTTGCACCATGCAGATTTTCAAAGCATCATTTGAAAGATTTCATGAATGCAATGAGGTTAGCCAGTCATCTATGGAATTTATACTATCTTAAAGATAAATGTATTTATATTTTAAAACATTAAAAATGACAAATTTGTTAATGTACTTACAAATTAAGAAAAAAAAATTATCTCACATTTCCATTTTAGAACACTTTTAAATGAGTTTTCTTTCTTCTAGCCCTAAAAACGTTTTATTTACCTTTGATAAATATTTTATCAATAGCATAAAATCATAGCATACATTTCAAATCACCCCCCCCCCCAACAAATTTATAATGTGTATATATTACAGCTGTATTTTTTTGAGTCGGGGCAGCAAACTCGGTAAGATATGGTTGTTTAAAAAAAGCTTTTATGGATTTGTCCCAGGTTTAGACAAATCCTTTCTTTGGATTCTAGAGACATCATTTCATGTGGTTCAAAGTTCTCATATTAAAAAGTTAAAAAAAAATTTCTAATACATTAATAAACAATTTATTGTATAATTCATTTGATGTTACTTGCACCTTCCTTGGTTGAAAAGGAAGATAACCTTAACATGAATACATCAAGAAAAAACATACATTATTGTCACCATGAGTGGGAACAAGCAAAAAAGTAAAACAGATTATGAAAATAGTCTCACCTCCTCTTCCTGTGGAGTCACTGACTCTCTCACTGGGGTTGGAAACTCTCGTGGAGTAAATTCCACCTTTATTTTCCCAACCTCTCTCAGAGCATTACCTTGTGCAGAATTTTCAAAGATATTAGCTTTTTTCTTCCCTGTAAAATGTAGATGATTGTACAGTAAACTGTATAAAATAAACAGTACATCAATTAGCAAAACCAAACTAAAAATAACAGCTTTAATCCAAAATGTCTAGATATATTGTTAATTTTTACAAAACTAAACATAATGGTAAGGTTAGAAACAATAATCAGTTTAATATATTGCTGAATTAGAAGATTCCAAACCTCCTTACAGATTGCATCAAAAGGTTTTAGTTCTTTATGGGATTTATTGTATCATGAAGTATCTTTACATAATGTAGTAAAAAATTTTTTCCAAAATTTATCAAAATTAACTATTTTTTGCATTCATACATACACAAAATTAGATAACATACGTTATTTCTCACAAATTAAATGTTTTTAGATGACAAAATAATATGTTAGGTTAGCGAGTCATTACTTGTTTTGTTCTGTAACCAGTTTTTGTAGTCACTATATTATCAAGGGAAGTAAATTACATACATTAACAATTGTCTCCCTTTCATTTCAGTAAAAAGAGAGAACAATGGTTTCTGATAAATATATACAACGCAATATATACAAATTTGGAAATATCAAACCTACTTCTCATCCTAAATTGTTCTTTTTTCTCTTCTCTTCTTGCTCTTTCATTTTCTTTTTTCTCTTCTAGTAACCTTTGGTTTTCCTTAAAATAGAAAGAAATAGAGAAAACGTATTTCCACAATTATTATCATCATAATCATCATATGCCGTCACAGTCCTGAATCATGTCCATAATTCAAGCTACACTAAGGAGACTGCACATGATAGACTCCCATAATCCTTCTACACTGGGTATTGTTGAAGAAGACACCAGTTCCCTTTGTCTTAAACCTACCAAAAGTCCCTGCTAGAATTACCTTTAGATGTTGGAGAAAATCAGTGCCCAGAAAAGCTCACAGAGCCAAATAGTAAAAAAGAGCAAAAATAAACCGTGCCAGAGAGGTACAGTAGTCCCCTACTAAATGCAATAATGTGTGCAGATCCATTCTGGTTAAGAGAGAATTAGTTACTGGTACTGGTAAACTAAAAAAATGATGAAAATACAGTTAAAAAAATTTAAGAATACTGCAGTAAAAAAGACAGTAGTATAGGTCTAGGCCTAATAGAATTTTCAAAAATATTCAATGATGTACTCATCAGCTGCATCTGAAGTGGGGCTTGGCAGGTATTAGTATGTATTATAAAGAGCAGCCTGCCTTGCTCTTGTTCCATCTGTAGCTGGGGAGTTACTCTAAGCCACTCTCCTCTCCATCCATGATGTAGCAAGGGAGCTCAGAAGTGACATACATCTCCTTCACTGACATATTGATGGGGCTGTAACACCTGGAGTGGACAGTAATGGGGTGAGGCCTGTTCCAAGGGAACTGGCTGTGAAAATCTGCTACTGGAAAGAGTAATGTTAGAGACAATGCAACCAATTCTAGTGATAAACACTAGGATCATAGAAAAAGTAGTCACTGATCTTCTGCTGCCTCTTGATCATGCATTTCTGAAGCTTCTTCACAGCAATGTTGTGCAACTCTCAAAGATGCTGGTAAAATGAAAAGAACCTGTGGATGTCAGTTATAGCCATATAGTTCACGAGGTCATCCAGGTGTGGCCTGACCTCAGATACGTTCATCCAAAAAGCCCCCTCCATCTTCACATCCATGTCTACCTCTGGTTTCTTTTAAGAGCCTTGAAGAAAGCATTGGCATCTAATGCAATCTCCTTGTTGGTGAGGGTGTCATAGCCCAGGGTCATCAGTTTCCACCTCTGGCCATTCATCCATGTCAACCTCAGTGACAGCTGTGGCAAAAGTGGTACTGTTGAGCTTGTCCCAGCTGCCCCCAAATTAAACACAGCATCCCTGATGCTGCACTTTTTCATGCTTTTTAGAATCTTGGGGCCATATCAATCCTCTTCTTCCTCTGGCACAGACTCCTCCATCAGAGCATTACTGAACATGAATCACTTGTAGTGCAGTTTACAGACTGGCATAAATGATGCCCTATAAAAGGCAGGAACTTCACCACAGTCCTCCTGTTATTGTTCTGTAGCTCTTAAATAAGGTGGGTTGGTGTGTTGTCAAGCAGAAACAATGTTTTGACCTAATGTCTGAAGATTACATTACCTGCATTTGCAAGGAGTGCACTAATAGTACAAATACATGGTCAAATCATTTATGAAAAATCTCCCAAGTAAACTATGCCTTCATATTAGAGGGCCATTACCCTAGTAAGTTAGTAATTTGTCCGTACAGTTGCTTAGAGCCCTGGGTCTCTCTCTCTGCATGTGCTCACTATTATGGGCTTAATTCTGTGCATGCCCACAAAGGCATAAAACAGCACTGACATCCTTATTATACTCAAACTGTCCTGGCACAGCAATTATCAACTGTTGTTTCAACTTTTCTCTTGCTTTTATGAAGATGGAGAACAGTTAGCACACAGCATCCTTGGGCAGTCGCATGACTCAGCCTAGCTACTCAGCTAGCATACTGTTTATATCTCAATGTGCTCACCTGATTAAAATCGTTAACAAAACATACTAAGACATGCAATGACTTAGCATACAGTCCAGTAATCAAATGAAAATGAAAAGAAAATTCAATTTATAGTACATAAAGTAAAATATATAGAGTAAAATCAATCACTTCGAGGAAGTAGGAAGCTATTGTAGTTACTGTCTATTCATGGTGGAACATCCCACCCTGCACAGGGAAAAAGATACAGAGCTGGCAATAGAACCAGGTCTCCAATCCACAACCAGGAGTTTTACAGCCACCCCTGTAGGTCTCCTTTCTGCTCCCTATCCTTGCCAGTACATGATGGCCTTGTTTGTGGGTGTTGCACTTGATTGTCCATTTTTCACTCAGTAGGTTTTAGTTTCCTGGACCCTTCTCAATGTCCAGCCTAAGGTCTTTGTGGGTGTAACCACATCAAAGAGAGGTTTAATTTTGAACAGTTGATTTCTTCTAGATCATCAGAGGCAGGCATTTAACTACTGTTGCAGAAATTCCAATATTAATTCAATTTCTTGATCTTCTTTAGTGTCATGGCCTCTGATGCCCCTGCCTTATTCAGTCTGACATCCATACTCCAAAAATTATTGATTGATAGAACAAATGAAAACCTATGTGATGTTTACCACCATGAAATACTTTATCTCCTTGGCGGTGAAAGTGTTGTCCATTAAGGTACTGTCTTATGTGGCTGGCTACCCACCCCCCTACATTTGCATAGTGTACCAGATGATCACTTTTGCTATGTGGTGATAAAAATCTTTCAAGATGAGTTGAAGAAAGCTGCTGACTAGCTTGGACTCATCAGTGATGTGAATCTTCAAACCAATGAGCTAGAAAAACACTGGCACATTTATTGGCCACAAGTGACCTGAACTCCATTCAACCCTTTTCTTCTCACCATCTTCCTCACTGACATCAGATGCATTCCACAACTTGTATGAATCACTGTCAAACCAGGTGAAGACGAGAGACCAAAGACATGCATGCTTGGAATCTCAACATTATCAGAAGGAAATGATTTGGTGTTAGACTGTGTATTGTAGATGATAGCCCACACAGGTAGGTATACTTTTGTGGCAAAATAAATTGATAAAAATGTGTGTAGAAAGTGATAATGTGGTGCAGCATCCTTCTGTATGTGATATCTATAATATAATGCAAAAGGAATCATCAAATGACTAACCATACACTGGTTACAAGTGGCCAAACTGCCTGGCTGTTTTTTGGTTGAGTTGTTCCGTTAAATCTTGGCTGATTTTAGTTGAGTTGTTCCAGAAAAGATTTTAAAAATGGTTAAATAAATAAATTTTAAAAACCTGTTCAGCCTCTTGTCTTTGCAGTTCTTTCCATTTTTCCAATTCTTCTGTTGCTTTTCTTTTTTCATCTTCTTTGATGTTATTAATTCTAGCTCTATCTTCATCTTCAAGCTGAATATATATGTAGAAAATAGATCAAAACAAACATTGATTAATTATATACAAAGAGTTAAGAGAATATTCTATTAAATATAAATCATTCTTTTATTTGGCCAGCAAATAACCAATCTACAACTAAAATGCTTACCAGACCTCTTTCTAACAGTATTATTTAGACTTTTCACATTGCGCAGAGTGGTTACCAGTTTATTCTAATTGTGACTTGACTAAACAAGTACCCCATGATTTCTACTACAATGTTACTATCAGAAAAGGTCACAGGACCAAAGCTGCAATAGTAACAGCATCAAGAGCTTGCTGCTTTATAGTTGCACCTCATCAGATTTCTTCTGATTATATGAAGAGTAAAGAAGCTAGATTATTCAGAAAACAAAACAATACAGAATAAAAGAAACATTTTAGAAAACAAGAGACACCATTCAATTAATTCTATACCTCAAAATTGTATAACTCTTTCAATGAGGATAAATCTAAGTAAGGCTTTTGGTAGCATTTCACGTAAAAGCCTAATAGGAAAAGTTAAGAAAATAAGTGTGGTGCATGTTTAGTGTAAATAAAGAATCCAGTAAAAAGACAACACAACAATTATCATTAAATGTATTATCATCATTATATCAACAAATATCTAGTGGTGTGCAACTGGGTCCAGTTTGGGTTCACTATCACTATTGATTTATAAAAATTTAGTAGATATCATTTAAAAGTTTGCAAGTGACACTAAGATATGTCAGTGCTAATCCTGAAAAAGATAGTAGTAGTTTTTGTGTAAATTTAAATAATTCATTAAATTGGTCAGTTAAGTGGAAAATGAAATATAATGTTAAAAATGTAAAATTACCCTAACAAGCAACAGAGACAATTAATTATATTATTAATATTTCCATGGCATAACTGTAAAACAGTTTCAGAAAAGGATCTATGGGCACACTTGTAACTGTTAACCAAAAAAAAAGGTATATCTCAGCTGCAAACAAACCAAATTGACTATTAGAAGTAATTAAACAGAGTATCAAACAAAAGCAGAAAAGTTTCAACTGTACTGTATAAATCCTTAATTTGTCAAAATCTTGAATATGCTGTGCAGATATGGAGTCCCTTTTTTGAGAAAGGATGCTGATGTATTAGAGAAAGTTCAGCATAATTTACTAGAATGTTTCCAGATCTTAAGCATCTGGAATGTACTAAATGGTTAAAAATATTAGATAAACAAGTTTTAATTTTAAACGCTTTTGAGAAAACTTAAAGGAGGTTATTTGAGGACAGAAACATTATTTTTTTTTGGATATCTACAGCTACTAATACTAGGGTCATTAATTAAAAAAAAGATACCCGAATCAAGGTACTGTATTTCATGGGCCATTATGTATTGGACAGGTATGTCTCTTTCATTTGCTTTTGATGATACATTTACATATACAAAATACTTTGTAAATCCTGTGTTACTGGATGTTTAAAATAGTAAACCAAAACAATTTTAACATTTTTTTAGAAATTAAATTCTTATCATCTTCTTACTACCTCTGAATAACTTGCTAAATGAATTTTCAAATTATAAAATTGCCCTTAAGAGTTAAGTGAGATTAAAAATACTGAAGCTAGCCAAATAATAAAGTCAATCACCATTCTATTAACAAAATTTTTATACACTCTCAATTTAAATCTTTACAGAAACAATTGAATAAGAATTTATTTAATCTATGGCATTAAATTAATTTTTGGCACATATTTAGGACTATGATTATTGTAATAACCATCTTTTTTATAAAAAACAAGAATTTCAAATAAAAAGTATTTTTTAAAATCACCATCCAGACAGCAATATCAACTCACCTTCATTAACTCTTTTAAAGCAAATCTCTCATTCTCCCTTTTATCTTTAGCTTTTTTCTCCTTATCTTCTTTTAACTGCTCTTGTGACTTCTTTACAGCCTCCTCTCTCTTCAGCCTCATAACTTCTTTGTTCTCTTTCAAGTAAAAGTCACCACACAAATAAAATTTTTAGGATTTTTCAATAGTAATTCAATGAACGAAGATTCTAAGTTTTCCTAGCAATATCTGCGTTGTTACACTTGGAAAAAACATCAACTTTACTTCATCTTTAATGACTGATATTATGAAATAAAACCATCTTTACGTGTTGCTGACAAAAGATTTATTTACTATCTCTCATATTTAATATTGCAAAAATAGTCTTTTAGTTCTCTCTGGCAGTCATTAAGAATCAAATAAAAACTATTTTTTTTTTCTAGCAAAAGTGTTTAAAGAAAACAAAAACTGCCCAAACTTTTTATATGAAAGCTGTACTAAAAATCTGAAACTAGAGCATTACTAGCAAACTGCCTGCAGTCTTTGTCTGCCTATTTTTTTGGAATTTAAAAAGTTCATTATCCAAAGAAGTTATTCCTTAACATATTTGGTAAGGCCTATTTTATGTAGATTTTACAGAAAAGAAAGAAGTAAAAGTAGATTGCATGGAGGTCAGCTCTTCATTATCATTGAATCGCTAGATATGGTATAGAGGTTAAATGAAAAATACTTTCTCCTTCAAAACCTTAGTTCAAATCCATTATAAATAAGCCAAATACTACTGTAATTATATTCATCAACCCTTTCACCTTTTATGCATTCTTTCCTACATTAGTCAGTAAAGTTTTCAGTAGAAGTAATTTCATGCTACTGTATGTGGAGAGAAATATACTCATGTTTGGTGCCTTTCCGACAGCTATAGGAACATAAAGCAGGTAACCTCACTGGACAAAGGATCAGTTTTATCAGCCAGGAAAGAACATGTAAAAAACTTTTATGCACTTTCTAACACAAAAATATTCCACTAACCCTATCTTTTTTATTGGCAGTGTCTGTAGTTAACCATTACCTATTTAGAATTTCATTTAAAAAAAAATGTATGAGCAGCATCTCCTGGCAGTTATATAAACTATATAAAATATAAAAAGAAAAAAATACTGGCATCGTTAGACTGCAGTTGTGACCAGATTCTAGGCTGCTGTTTCACCAACTTGACCATCACCATTCCATTACCAATTTGTACTGAACTCTTCTTCTCCTCAACCAAATCATAAAGCAGACATTCAAACAGATAAGGAGGATAATTTACCTGTAAAATGTTAAGAAGCAGAACATTTTAAAATGACTCACTATCCCATGATATCTGAAAAAAATTAAGGTTGATAGATAAAAGATCTTTTTGTGTTTTTGCATAACTAAACTTTTTCTCTGAAACTTTGGGAATAATTTTAGAAATAATTTCTAAAATAACAGAATTATAATATGTACTGCTCTTTTTGTTTGTTTGTTTTTCAAATACCTTATCAACCAAACAAAAAAGAAGGAAAAAAGGGTTGACACCAAATATTACAGATGGATGGATTACAGGAAAAAAATTAATTTTGTTATTCCTTAACTACAATTTAATGTTTTAATCTGAAAAAATAAGCATTAATATATATATATATATATATATATTGTCAGCTGAACTATTTTAATACAAGTATATCTAAGTTAAAATATTCATCTACAAAAAAACAAAATATATTGTACAGTGAAGTTTCCAAGAACTACATACTACTGAGAAAAATTAATACCAACCAATAAAGCGAGGGGTTGAGACAATATTCATCATAGACGAAATTTGATATTTCTCACATTATAATTTCTAATCAGTCCCTGCATTAAGGAAGTTCTTTTCATTGGTAAAGAGTTAACATAATTCCAATATTTTTAAAAAGAATGACCTACCTTGGAATTACACACTAACTTCAATGTGTCAAAAAACTGCTAAAGTCCAATAGTTAAGGAAGAGACTGCCAACTTCTTTAAAAATAATATAGTCATCATGGTATTCAATCTGAGCATTCTTTGCAAATCTTTAATTTCTTAATGTTACAAGTAGCACTGATAAGGGTGACAAAACAGGTATTTATTTGGATTTCAGAGAGTTTTTTTTTTTTTTTGATTCAGCACCCATAGATATTTAATTGAAAAATGTAAAGGATCGGGTATAACTGTTATGCCACCACCATGGTTAGAGAACTAGCTACAAACCAGACAACAGTAGTGATCACTGATGAAAATTCATCCGAGTACAAGAATGCTACTAGTTTGAGGGATTACCTCAGGGCTCTGTTTGTCGTCTGTTTTTACGTATGCATATTCCAAAAGTCTGCTGATGCCACTAAATTACATGGCAAGGTGACCGGTAATGACATCGTTAACTCACTGGGCGTCAGGAGATGTACATACAGCTGGTTTTACAGATCAGATACAATTTAATATGATGAAATGCTAAGAGTATTAGTTTTTATTGTTGTGACATCGATAATGTTTATCGTTTAGGGGATAGTTTTTTTTTTTTTAAAATATCAAATATAGGAGAGAGAGAAATGGAGAGGGATGGAGAGGGAGAGAGATGAGGATGGAGAGGAAGAGGGAGAGGGAGAGAGAGATGGAGAGAGAGATGGAAAAGACATGGAGATGGAGAGGAAGAGGGAGAGAGAGATGGAGAGAGATGGAGATGGAGAGAGAGAAATGGAGAGAGGATGGAGAGAGAGAGAAGATTGAGGATGGAGAGGAAGAGGGAGAGGGAAGAGAGAGATGGAGAGGGAGCGAGAGAGAGTGGAGGAGAGGGAGAGAGGAGAGGGAAGAGAGATGGAGAGAGATGGAGATGGAGAGAAGAGGGAGAGAGAGGGATTGAGAGGTCTCTGCTTGTTTATGACAGACTTCTTTGATAAGAATGAGGCAGACAGGGGGGAGGCGGACGGTACTACGGACAGAATGAGAGAGAGAGAGAGAGAGAGAGAGAGGGAGAGACAGATGGAGAGAGATGGAGATGGAGAGAGGAAGAGGGAGAGAGAGAGGGATGGAGAGGTCTCTGCGATGTTATGACAGACTTCTTTGATAAGAATGAGGCAGACAGGGGGGAGGCGGACGGTACTACGGACAGAATGAGAGAGAGAGAGAGAACATAATATTATTTTACTTTTAAATATTCATCGGTAGCAAATATATCGACTCTGTTTGGCTGAACACTTTTCATGGGCAAATCGATGAAGACTAACTCGTCTGTCTCCTTCCAGACGAAATCCGCCACAGACAGCGGCATGGTCTGAACATGGAGTCCGTTGCTTAGCAAAATTTCGCCGCAGCTAATGGCGGCAGGAAAGATGAGAGTTTAGCGCACAGTCATTGGTTTAAATTGTTTTATTTAAATGTTTGTTAATAATTAAATCTTTTTCTTTTAAAAAAAAAAATATTTTTTTTAAAATTTAATTACTAGAACGCTTTATTCGTATCAGCTGGCTCGGTCATAAAGGCCTAGTCGGTGCATTCTGCCTGCCTAAAATTAGCGTCGCCACGTGGCTTTGCCTTTAAAGTGCTGGCCTACCAATTTAAAGGTAACATTCTCGGTATTTTTTTTTTTTTATTTTTCCAGAATGACTCGTTGATCGCTATAGCGACTCTTCTAGAATTCACATCGTTAACTTTTGGCTTGATTTACGCTTTTTTTGTGTGTGTTCATTCGCCAGACAAGCCCGAGTTTGCTATTTTTTTTTGGTTTATAGGTTATAGAACGTGGTCAGCTCAGTCACTAAGTCGTGAACTGATGTTGCGAAATCTGAGTGGGGGGGGGGAACAAACAAACCCCCTTCGAATGTTTAAAAACGTATTGGTGATTGAACTGTATTGGGAGTAAAACCTGAAAGCAGGATGTTTACAGATGCTGCATCTTCATTCAACCCAGCCTTTGCACAATTTAAAAAAAAAAAAGCAACAAAAATTCACTATATTTCTGTTATTCTGTCTTTGTCTTAGTGTTCTACCAATACTTTGATACAAACTCAAAGTTAACGTATTTTATTCCCATATAAAAGATGCAACACTTAGAATCTCAGGAACTTAGGGAAAAAAAAAGAATAAATTTGTTTGTACTTCTGATTATTATGTATGTTTCTTCACAACTGGAACTAAATGTTAAAATCCAATATCCCAAGATTTCTGTGCCAGCATGTTATGCCCTGTTAAATTATTTTTCTCTTTTTATGTACAGATAGATAGATAGATTATACTTCAAACAGGTGCTATGCCCTTTTTGGGTGTGGTCACTTGAGTGGGTCCTGGCAGGCAGAAGGCGTCTTCATTGTGAAGGTTCACGACTGGAGAAGTCCTCTAAGGCAGGGACACTTTTTGCCTTGGCCTACTGCTTGGCGGAGGTTAGGCGTACGCTGGACCGATTTTGGCCCAGCACGCCAAGGCTTTTCCCTAGAGGTTTTGGCTGGGGAGGCGATCGCTCAGTGGAGAATTTCATCGGGGGATTATGTCCTCGACAGGAGTTTCAGCTCCATTTGGCCTTGGCCAAGACCAAAGGAGCTTTCCCTCCATCGAGGCTTTCGGCCTCATAACCCACTCCCTTCTCTTCGGAGATGACCACACATACACCAACTTTACACGCACCACACATTGCCCACAACACTCAAGAAAAAAAATATATCAATGGGAAAGCACATGTATAACCTGGATACAGACCTTGATGTGCTAACAGAACACATCAGATAAAAGCACTGTGCTAAACAAAAGATTAAGAAATCAAATTTGGAAATTTTTATCATCAAAAAAAAATTACAGCCCTATAACTCTGGAAATCCCTGTACACTTTACATGAAAACTTGCTTTGCTGGTTTCTGTATTACTGTTTATAAAGACCAAGTTCTGCAAATCAGTCTTTGTTCAACAAAGTCATCTAAAAAGGTATTGCAACATTTAAAAATTAGTTAATACATCTGGGCCCAAATCTGCTTTTAATTGATGGTATATTTTATCCAGTGCTTGTGGCTTCAGATAGGCAGTACATTTGACAAGACAGCAGCTCACAAAGTCCATAATACATTGTGGACAAGTCCCATTTCAAGTTCTACTTCCTGCTTAAAGTCAAGATAAGGATGCAACACACGCATTTTTCTAAATAATAAAGATGTTTTTAAGTTATTTTGCTGGGTATTCATAACTGCAACTTAAGCCAAAATGTCATTTTCTGAGAAAAGAAAAATTAAAACTTTATCAGTAATTAACAAGAAGGTATTCATTAAACTTACCCTATAGTGGAAAAACCGTGGCATCAATTTATAAATAATAAAGGGGAATTCCCGTTAACATTCTTGTTATAGCACAACTTGAAGAGATGTCTGTAATAAAATAGATGATTATCAGGGAAAGCCTAATTTTTGTTTTTTTTTTTTCCCCCTTAATAGAAATCTCCCCAGTAACATGGAAGAGTTTCACAAACAACTGACCAATAACAGGATACAAGCCATAAAATTTAAATTAAAAAAAAAACAAAACAAATAATAAAGCAATTTATTTATTCAGTATAATCAGATTATAAAAGGCTACAGCCTGAAGAAAGCAAGCAGCAAACTTTTCCTTTTGAATGCTGTCTTCTCTGAAGTAACTTGTCGCCAGATTTCCTGGCACATGCACAGAGCTTGCAAGTTTCTTCGAATACCCTTTGATGATTTCCCATACTATAGGCTGACCACTCACAATTTCACTACCAACCTTGAGGTCAAACAACTCACTGATGTCGTGTGGTTTTATCGTGAACACTTTATGGATGCCTGTCTCAAGATAGTTCCTATTTAGCAGTGCCACAAACATGGCTTCTATAGTCCGTAGGTTTATGATGTATGGAACAATCCGAAGATTTTGATAGCGGTAGTTTTTTCTCTCTAAGGTGTAGATACTCGCTTCTGGCACCAACTTAATTACTTCACATAGCTGAAATAAAATGAGTGGGTCTGTCAAGTCAAACTTACTATTATATCTGTAGTTATTTTCTTTCTTATTAGTATAATCATACCATTAAAAAAAAAAAAGATATTACTTCTGACATTTTCCATACTGTAATTTACATGCACTCATGTAACTGAAAACTAGAAGTGAGAGAGAGAGAGATTCATGTGGTAGGCATAGTATAAGTGATGTAGAGAACTAAATGCTGGTTTGTGTTTGAATTCTCCAGAGAAAGAGCGGAGACAATATCAGGTAACAAAGCCAATGAGTATCAAGCAGTAACATGCATAAACTCCAACAAATGCAAATGGAAATATATTTAAAGGTAACTAGTCAGGCTCAGTGTGGTAGGTGACAACAGCTATAAACAAAGACAGCAGCTAAAGTTTGAAAATTTTTGAAGAGATGACTAGTTCTGGAAACATCAATTAAAGGAATGCTGTATTGTCCACCATATTTCTCTTTTCCACTTCCCCTCATGCAGCTTGACAAAGAAGAAATGTAAACAGCTTTTAAAAAAATATATTATGTAGTTAATGACTAATCAAAATGTTTCCAAATTATAGTCATTAATCAACAGCTACATATTTTGAGGATTACAAGTAAAAAGGTTCATTTCTCAAATATTCAGGCTTATTTCTCTAAACTAAAAAGCTTGAAAAACAAAATTTCAAACATTAAAATGTTCATTGTTTAAATTTTAGTTAATTTTCGTTTTTTTATTTTTATAATGAAGTTCTGCTAAAGTTTCAGATGCCTCGTTTGTTTATTTATAGCTTTAATTTTCAAAAATCTTTTGATCTGGTTAGTGTTTCAAGCATTAAAATATATATATAGAAATGGAGAATTACCTCCCCTTAGCTAATATTTATTCCGCCCAATAATATGATACTGTCAAATGAAGGTCCATGAAACCAATGATCCAGTCTTACATAACTTACCTTCTCTTGAAAAGCAGCAAGATCGTTTTTTATGTACATGTTTTTAAACAGCTGAACCTGTCTCCAGTCATGCACAGTGAGATCCCTGGACATGTGGACCCATGTGATGCAATCTATATGAAGATCCAATGCAACCAAACTCGAGACAGACTTTAAAACAAATTTTTAAAAAGAAAGAAAAGTTATTTCCATTAACAGCGCATAAGTGATTTAGATAAGTACAGAATCAAACCAAATTCTCAGTGGTAAGGCCAATAATATCCATAAATAAATGTATGTAATAGTTTAATTTTTATAAAAATCTGTCTATAAAGTCTAAACTACTTTCACCACAGGTACAAGTCATCAGCCAAGTATACGTTTGGTGAAGTTAAAATAAAAATAATTTTGAAGTTACATTATGATTTAAGACAGCCACGCTAAATACTTGGAGAAACCACAAACTCTTGAAAAGTAAATTGACTTCTGATTAAAAACAGAGTTTACCATGCTTATCTTCTGCCAAAGATGTGCAAAATTGAAATTTGCCATACATTTAATTCAAACGTAAACATAAACTTTCATACATATTTTGAAGTGTTTGTGCATTTGCATTACTCTTTCACGGCTGACCTGTAGCACCCAGAGGCCCTAAATTTTGGGTGTATAGGTACCTCAGAATCTGGGCAAGGTTTTAAGCTACCGCACATTGGCCTAAAGCCATTTTTTCCTTGCAGCAGCAGGTACCCCAACTATTATACTATAAATAGTGTTTTGTAGTTTCAAAAGCGACCCATTGCCGCTTTCTCTTTGCACAGATTTATGTAGGACTAGTTTGTTCTTTTTTAGATTTCAGTTTTACTTTGCTACAATGCACTGATATTCAGATTCATTTTTAAAAATGCAAACAAAAATACTTTCTAAAAAATAAAGATATATGTAATCTTTGCTGATAGGGCTGTTACTGGTAAGTACCAACCAAGCTTTTAATGGTCCTTAAATATAAATTTCTAAACTCACCCACCCACAGGCCATTAGAACTCCAAAATTCCTAACTTGCTTAGAGGAGAAGTGAATTTCAAAAACAACTTAGTTTCAGACAAATAATTTCAAAATCAGTTTTTAATGAAAAACTAATGGTTTTAACAAGCTCCAGATGGGGCAGCCAGTGCCCCTAGTGGTTAAACTACTGTGCTGTCAAGACAGGTTCTAGTTCGATTCCTAGTCAAGGTTGGCTTGGTTTGGCATACCCCCCTGACAAGGCCCCTCACTCTTCTTCACCAGTCTGAAGCACCAAGCCCCTTGTGGAACAGGGAAAGCAGCTAACCACAACACTACATTCCCTCACCAGGGCTGTCTACATTGTAGAGACTAGTGTATGACAAATCAGCATGTTCTGGACAACAGTAGATCAGTTAACTCTAGCTGCCATTCTCCAGCTAAATTAGAATTTTCTTAAATCAGTTCTAAAAAAATTTTTAGATCAAACCAAGTAAAAGGGAAAAAAATTTTAAAGAGCCACTACTTTTGAAATAAGCTTTCTGTATAATTTTCTTTTTTTACCCCACTTTCATTTTAAATGTTTGAAAGAGCAGGTTATCTTTTCCTTTTCTTCCTAATTTAAAAATCAAATAATTTGCAATATATTAAAAAAATATCTGTCCAAAGAATTAACAGCAACATACCATGCGCATCTCATT
Organism: Nautilus pompilius; assembly: GCA_018389105.1. Classification (NCBI taxonomy): domain Eukaryota; kingdom Metazoa; phylum Mollusca; class Cephalopoda; order Nautilida; family Nautilidae; genus Nautilus; species Nautilus pompilius. Next base: position 74,347 of record JACATO010002449.1, read on the forward strand.
TGTCATAGCTGGGAGGGACTGGACTGCATAGAATTTTTCGCTAAGTTTTATCAGGCTCTCGTAGTTCACAGCCTTTAAGTCATTGCACATTTTCTTTAGGTTTTCCTTCCCTAATCTTGGAACCTTAAGCAGATCTCCAAGTGTGGAGAAATGTCCATAACAATCACGGTACTTCACGATCCTTTCAGCATTTTCTTCACTCAGCTTTGCAACAAGTTCACTTCTTGTAGATTTGTTCAGACAGCTCAGGATGTTTTCTGTTTCTTCTGCAGAATAAACAGAGTCAGGCTTTTCCTTCACTTTTGACTGTCTGCAGTAAGTTCTAACCTGGGGAAAGAAAGGAGAACAAATGCGCAACTACAGAGAAACAAAACACCGACTCTCTCCCAGAAAAGCAGCAGTTGATAAATTTCGAAATGCGGCAGATCTGATATGTTTTTAAGCAGCTGAACCTGTCTCTAGTCATGATGCGCAGAGAGATCCCTGGATCTCTTCAAGTTATGTGGTAGCAAGAATATAGACAGGAATTCCACTATGTCGTTTTGTAAGCTGATGCCACAGTTTTTTTCCACTACAGGGCAGGTGTAATGAATACCTTTCTGCGTGAATTCCTGTGGATTACTGGTCTTTTATTTTCATTGTTTAGCACACGAATGCATCAAGGTTGTGTCAGTCTGCTGCTAGAGAGAAAGAGAGTGTGTGTCCGGTGGTGAGGGAGGGAGAGGGATTTTTCTTTTTAATTCTGTAAAACTAGCCCACACACCACACACACAGCCTCTTGGTGAGGCAGGCCATGATTCTATTACCTAACTGCAACCCACCCGTTCTTCTTCTCCGATTTAAGCGAACTGGTGAGACCTACCGGAACAGGTTTGCTAAGGCGGGGAAGACCCCCAACCATCCATGATGCGCACACTTAACCGAAACTAGCAAACATCTACAGCACCACTGCCCGATCTCTCACCCCCTTCCCCCCCCCCCGGGGGTCGACCGCACTACCGGGGACACGGGCACGAGTCGCTCGGGCGGTAAAGTGAAAGTAGAAACGGCTAGTTTCCGGTTTGATATCACCGGTCGTCTGAAGCCGAACAGGGATGTGGAGTTGTTTACCGTTTTAGCCTGCTGATGGAGTGTCGCCAGACAGCGACAGGATACCGCCGTTAAGCACTTCATTGTCGCCAGACAATCACAACAAGCCCCTCTGTGCAGCTGGTGGGGGGAGGTTTAAAGAGGTCGATGGTTGGAGGAAGGCGGTGTTCCGGGCAAAGTCTCCCTTGTCAATAAAGTTCCGCATTTATACTGAGTTCACCTCTGGACCTCTTAATTCTGCTCAGCTTGTCTTAATATTAATTTGAGTATATTTAATGTGGGCTCTCATCGAATTATTATTATTATTATTATTATTATTATTATTATTATTATTATTATTATTATTAGTTTTGCTGTAAAAGTTACAAAAACTATTTATCAATAAGCCAAACAGAGAAGCAACAGTAAAACTAGACAAGATTAATCCAATGAACCTGAACCGACTTAAAACGTGGTCCGGTTCGCTTCTGTTTTGGTGGACCTTTAGTTTAATGGAAGTTTCCTGCTTTAAGAAGACTAAGTGCCAGAGCGCAAAAAGAAACAGGATAATAATGTATCGATAAAAGGAGAGAAGAGTTTGGCATGGTCACCAGTCTGTGCTATTGGGAGAGGTAAAATTGAGTTGTTTGTTTGTTTGTTTTTTTTTTTTAGAGGTGAATGATTACTCATCGAATCTGACCTGAAGTTAGGCTACGTCATGTTGTGGGTTTTACCGAAATGACTAACAACGGTGACGTCTCGTTCTCGTTCTAGTTATTCTACTGTCTCGTGGTGTACAGGGAGAGGGAGGGAGGGAGAGAGAGAGGGACACACACAATACACACACAGACACACACAAAGAGAGAGAGACACACACACAGACCCACACAAAGAGAGAGAGAGACACACACAAAGAGAGAGAGAGACACACACACAGACACACAAAGAGAGAGAGACACACACACCACACACACAAAGAGAGAGAGACACACACACAGACACACACAAAGAGAGAGAGAGAGAGACACACAAAGAGAGAGAGAGACACACACCAGACACACACAAGAGAGAGAGAGACACACACACAGACACACACAAAGAGAGAGAGAGAGAGACACACAAAAGAGAGAGAGAGAGACACACACACACACAAAGAGAGAGACACATACACACACAGAGAGAGAAAGAGAGAGAGAGACACACACACAGAGAGACAAAGAGAGAGATACACACACACACAGAGACAAGAGAGAGAGACACACACACCACACACACACACACACACACACACGAGAGAGAGAGAGAGAGAGAGGAGGAGGAGAGAGAGAGAGAGAGAGAGAGAGAGATTAAATTCCAGCGGTACTATAAAATTTAGTAATATAGTAATGGTTTTTGCATATTAACAGACTTCTTGCCTACTGACAGTCTGTAGTCTTACAGTCGAGCCAAGCCTTTACTTGTTCATTTCTCTTAAACACACGTGTGTAGAAAAACATTCGAAAAGTTCTCTCTGCTCTGCCTTTTTAAGTTCTACAATATTTTAAAAAAAAATTAGTAGGATAATTAATGCATTGTTTAACTAAATTTGTATGTCACCATATTACAGATTTGTTTACATTTACAATAAAATAATGAAAGTAATAACCTCATTAGTGATAATTTAGTAGAAATATCTAAAGGAACGGTTTATTTTGCCCTGTCGGGATACTAGAAAACGAAGACGTCACTTCCTGCTGTAGCGTGATAACGGAGAGGTTGTCTTTTCTTTATTAGACGATTACAGCTACCATATTTGCGGTTTGATCACGTGTTTCGCTTCTTTCATTACGTGAACAGTTTATCACTTCGATTCAGTTGTTTGAACTGAATTTAGTGATTTCACTGCGAGAATGGATTATCCTCGTTCGTGCAAAGTCTCAACAGAACGATGTTGACTAGGTTTACCGACTATTTACTCCAGGTATTTGCAATTCAATTATTAAAAAAAAAAACTTTGCGGAATGTTAGCCAACTTAGAATAATGAGCTCTGCTGTCAGAAACTATAATTGCCAGTATCTTTTACTGTGCTAGAAACTGACGTTCAAATGAAGCCGGGGTAAAATAACATTGACGCAACGGTGTCCGGCTTTCCAGGCTTCATTTCAACGTATGCCCGTAGTACTACGGTTTCCTTAGATGGTTAAACGGAACCAACCTGCTTGCACGCGCCTGAAAACAAAATGATACTCTAAGCAAACTATATAAGAGCACAGGAGCCCAGTTATGTTATGTAGATTCGATGGGAAACGATATTTGGTTCTTTATATTGGATATTAAAGATGAAGTAAAACTGACTTTCGTTCCATTGTGACTTTATCGAAGGGTATCCTCTAAAAGCGTATAAGCAAAAACACTTAACCATCTGCAGCTTGTCGTCTGCATCCCCAAAAGGGGTGGGTTAGGGTGGGCGTACATTTGCTTCGGTTCCTACAAATGGCTTATTATTTTAGGAATCCACAGTCATCCAACAAATACAATTTAGAAAAATAGAAAATTTTTAATAGCTTTTTCAAAAAAAAAGTTTTTTTTTTTTTATTTTTACATAAAGTGGGATTTCAGCCTCGGACTGACGAAAAACAGCACCCTAAAGGGTTGGCGGTGGCCGCTGGGTTCACACGTGTACACACGTCACGACTGGGTGCTCCCCGAGACACCCGGAGATGCTGTTTCATGGAGGGCGGCCACAGACAGTAGCCATTGTCTTCGTTTCCGGTCGTGTTGTCGAGTTTTTATCGTCGATTCTTTACTCAGCCGGTGGAAGGGCCTCGTAACTCCTCCTCTCATTGCGCGCGGCCGACCGCTTCAAGACCGCCCAGATCACCGCTATCATCGCTGTCGTCCCCAAGACGGAGCAGACGACGCTCACGGCAACGACCGTGGCGACGGAGAGTTCCCCCTGGCGGTCGGAGGAGGACTCCTCCTTCAAGTCCGCGTCCACTTCCTCCCAGACCGTCGCGCCGCCGTCAGCCGAGCCATTTCCCGCCACCCACAGCACCCCGGTCTCGTCGACCACCCCAACCGTCTCCATCCTGTCGGGGTTGCTGCACGGCCTCGAAATAAATGGCGGGCGCTTGATCCGAGGAAGCCTCTGGTCCGACAGCGCGTACGATTTGACGCAGTAGTTTATTTCGCAGCCGCTGTCGATGACCGCCATGTGAACGCTGAAGCCCGAGGGGCAGGCTTTAGGCCAGCTCCCCGCCTTCGTGCTGTTCGACGCCAGGGGGTTCCCCGCGCTGCAGCTGAAGAATCCGGCTAGGGGCAGCGAGTAGCGGAATCCCATCTCCACGTCGGCGCTGACGCAGATATGCAAATAGGCCCCCACGCGAAGCGGAGTAAAGGCCGGGGGGCACTCGTGGTTCTTAGTCACCGGGTTCTCGTGAGTCGTGCTGTAGAGTCCGCCGAACATGAACCCGGAGTTGCTGCTCACCCTTCCGGTCGACACGCACCAATAGGATTCGTATAGAGCGCGACTCACGTAGTTAATTTTGTAGCAGCGGTCGTAGCATCTTTTCGAGAACCAGCCGGACTTGTAGCAGATCTGCTTACACCGCCTCCTGGCGCTTGTTCGGGAAAGAGTTCCGCTGACGAGAAGCACGGGGTCGTATCCCGCCGGACAGCCATGGCTTCCCGTCAAAGGGTTAAGCTGGGTTAAGCTCGAGCAGATGTTCTCGGTATCGTGCGCCGTGTCCATTTGGCACCTCTGATAGACCCCTCCGAAAGAGAAGTTAGAAGGGGCGGCGTCGCACGACCCATCGTCCACGTTGGCTTCGTAACTGAAGCGGGGCGAGTCTGTGCTTGTGCAGCCGGGGTAAGTGTTGAACTTATAGTACAGCTCCGCCGATTCTCTAATCATGGAGGCTACTAGCAGAACCGTCGACGGTGGCAGCTCGGGTAGAGTCTCGTGAGTTATCACGTAGTGTAGCGGGTCTCCCCAGCGATCGATGGCTATCAAGTTGTTTTCTAAATCCTTCAGCCAGTGCGACACGTTGGTGTTCGGATCGTAGACCGGGCCTCCAATCGCTCGCACTTTTGAACTGATCGTATTGCTCGTGTACGCCTTCTGGTCCTTTTCTGATGCCTGATCACTAAATTTGCTTTTAAAACCAATAAGACCGAAGAAATCGGCGCCAGCGGATATTAGAATCGAGGTTTTGCTTGAATCGCTTTTCGAAAGAAACGACGACTTCAGATAGTCCTCCTTGGTCAGGATCGCGCCAGCTTTGGTTCCTTTGATGACGTGGGTGCCGTAATCACGGACGACCAGCTGGCTGAGGTATCTGGCCAGGTCGGTGTCGTTGTTTTGTATATGATGGCCGATTTCCAGTAGTTGTTTTCTGATGTCGGGATGAAGATCTGCTCCGGGTTGCAACCTCGCCGTGTATCTGGCGAACCTTAGTTGGGCGCGAGTGGTGATCGACTTCTCTCTCACCTGGGTGGACTTCATCGTCTTGTAATCCTGGGAGAACGATGCCGTGGCACTTATTGAAGAAAGGTGTAGGCCCGCCTGCACATTTATGGACCTCGAAGTCAGGCTGGTGAAGTTCTCCCAGTGGCTGAACAGCTCGGCTACCGTGTCCACAGAGCTTTCCTTTACCGGGCTCAGAAAAACACCGTTGGGCAGCAGAAACCTACCATCCTCTGAAGTTTTGCGCTCGGAGTAGTTGCGGACGATCACTTGGCCGGTCTCCTGGTTCTGCAGGTTGTCCCATCCCGTTCCCGGTAACACCTCAAAACTGTGCGGCACTTCATGCGTCTCTCCCCTGGCAAGCGTCGGTACGTTGCCGCCCGACATGATGATCCCGCACAGAGCGCAGACAATCGTAGGTGGAAACATGACTGTCGTGATTGCCCTCCACTAGGCCGGACCGGTTCAGCTGTCGCTCGCTTTTATAGACCGACAGTGAAGCAGGAAGTTTAAGTTTCGATTCCAGGTTTTTCCGCTACTTTCAGTTTCTCGGGACGCGTCTTCATTGACTCACTTACAACTACTCCAACCACAGTTTGGCTTCCCGCCCCATCGAAACTAGACTTAGCTAGATAAAAGTGTCACTTATGCATGTCTGGCTAATCTTAAGGCGGACACCATTTATCAATAATTTCTTTAAAATACCCCCCCCAACTTTTTCTCAAATCACGGATTCACTAACCCTGCCCGCTGACAGCCCATCCTGGTCTCTCGTCAAAGTTCTCTCTCCTTTTTTTGCCTTTTTTAAAGTTAAGAGTCGTCGCTTTAATTGTTCGTTGTACCAGGCCATTTAAGAATTTCCGTTATCGAGTTTTATCCCATATGGTGGAGGTCGCCGCTGGACGGATGATTACGATTTCTTCTCTCTGTCTGAATCCTTTTCCTCTGTACGTCGAAGCCATACGTTCAAGGTTAGGTCACGATCGGTCATCTGCCCACGTTCTTTCCTAACAGGTCAGGTGGAACAAGGGGAGGGAATCCCGTGAAACGAAGTTGCAAAATTAAATAAAGAATGTTGTGTTAATGAAACGTTAAAATACTGCTGTTTGATGATGTGTGGAGATAAGACCGTCACTTGTAGCAAGAAATTCTTGGTTTATTCTCAAGGAGGTGCGGAGATAAGCTGGAGGAGACAATGCTGTGCAGGCAGCGGTCCAAAACTGGCGACATCAGCAACTGTGAAATCTTTCCTCTGGAAAAATTCACGGGCTCGTTTACGGGTGGCAGAAGTGTGGTGACATCTCCGGGGATAGACTGGTTCTCCCATACGGGCACCACGTGTCTAAGAATAAATTCATTTAGTTGTCTTTTTTTTTACTTAGCGACTCACTCACGTATAATAACGACCTGTGAGTGGCGTGGTAGCGGACCCTATAAATATTAGCGTGACAGGTGAACAGAGCTGATTAACTCTTGCGCTGAGACATCCATATTATCTCTGCTCCAATACCACCTTAATGCACTAGATTTCTTGAGGAAATAAAACTGTGGAGTAATAAAGAAGAAGAAGAAAAAAAACACGCTCCGTCTTAGCTAAATTTGGGGCATTGCATCACGGGAAAGGCGCAGAAGTCCCAGAGAATTAGTGACGTAAGTCACGTGATGATAACAGTTTATATGTATTTAGCGAAATGGCAACGACGGCAATGTTGGTACCAAATCGTTCCTTTTCGAACGCAAACCAGTCACGTGCAAAATGGAAGCGAGCGCGGCACAGTTTCCACAAGAACCGAAAGACAATTAGTCGAAACGGTCCAGTATCAGCGCTTCTTCCAAACGTAGTTCGGCTTTTATGAGCTCTGTTAACTCGAAAGGCAAACCTCTTCGGTTGTAAACCATCGCTAGAGGGCGCTCGGTGCTTCCGTTTTTTTTTTTTTGTTTTTTTTTTTGCCATCATCTACCACTACAAACGTGACGCCGCCAAGTATATTGATGAATACGTAATATCGTGGCGAATTCGTGAGACGACGGTCTGTCTCACACAGTGGTAGAGCTCTCTACGATCTGTATATTCAAAAACCGTGATTGATCGGTAGTTCCAGGAATAACTACAGCTGTGCCACACTATAACACATCCTCCTTGGTCGAACTCAGTTTGCAGTGGTTACTGTGCTGTTACCGAGGTGGTGAGAAAGATGCTGCTTTTGTTGGCGAGTAGAGGCGACAGAATATCTTCTGCGAATTCAATGAGAAGGGTTGTCTGGCTAGTAACTTTCCTGTAACCGACCAGGCCGTTATACTTACAGTAAGACTTTGGTATAATTAACCTGTACTTCACCGTCTCTGCCTGGTTACTTGGATTAGTCCGTAGCTGGAATTTTCTATTTTCAAAACCTGTAAGCTAAAAACAGATCAATCTCCTTCTGTGTCGAGATGCAGAGACAGATAAAAGGTATCGGCTCAGCAACATTCGGCTAAATTTTAAATAATCTGAGCTGGATTGAAAAGCGTTTTCATCTTTATATCTGTTTACCTACCTTTCTTAATTGCTTATGAGAAAGAAGAGAGCAGGCGGAAGTAATGGTAGTGTCACATCAAGAAAAAAGAATTCCTTCCATTTCAATTTCTTGTCAGATTGATAGCTTAAGTCTGAAAATGAAACAATGAAAACTGTTGCGAGGTCCTAAGAGTAAACCATTTTTGGTACTGGTTCATGTTCCAGCTGACCATACAGTTAGAAAGTAATCTTCTCCCACCGAGACCGGAAACTACGAACATACCATATCGGTTATTTTCCTTTTAAGGTTTTCCTAAAATTCTTCAGGTACTGGAGTCAGGGAGGGCGATGGACTTTAATTGTCCCGCTTCGTTTTTCTAATTAACGAACATTTCATTCCGTGCTGAAAAGACTGGGATATAAAAGTGAATAAGTACACTCTGACACGGTTTTACTTCGTGGCGAAATGACTCGATTCATCAACTAAATCCTTTGTAGTTCTCTCACCTGACTCGAACGCCAACCTTTAATTAATCTGTTTAGCTGGCTCCACTCCAATAATTCAATACTTGGGGAAAACACTTTCGGAGCATACAGTGCCAGTAGCCGAGCACCTGTGCTAAAACCTACTTTACCTAATTATATTATTTCAGGTAGAATAAGATTCCGATTATTATCTTTAAAATGAAATGTAAAATTAAATACTTGTTTTAAGAAATTGTAAAAACCCCCTTTTCTTCCCAAACTTGCGCATTTAGCACTTTTTGGAAAGTGGTCAAATACATTTTACAATTACTGTATATATAATTAAAAGGTATTAATGAAAAATCCATCACACTTTAAGAATAAATTCTTTTTTTTAAACCATAAATTATTGATTTAAGTAAATTATATATTAACTAATTCGAAAATTTTGCTTTTACAATTTACCCTGAAGTTGTCTCCCCTTCTAATGTGTATAAAGTAGCAGATATGAAAAGAATTTTATTTTACTTGTTAGAACGACACCTGATCATTTGTGGAAAAACAAATCTATCTATTTACTCGGGGTGTTTTTAAAAACCAGTGGATGTTAGTATTGTAACAAACCATTTTAAGAATAGCAGCGATCATAAATTTAAGGGTTAGAATTACTATATTTCCAAAGTTGATGATAATAAAACTGATCAAGGCCGAGAAAACGTAATTCAGTTTAATGAACTTAATATTCTGAGATAATTCTAGTCAAGAACAGAAACCTTAATATCTTTTTTCCCCTGTAGGAAAAACACCAAGCACATTCACGTAAACTCTCCCAGACTCTAGTAACTGATACTAATCTTTTCTGGTCGAGAAGAAGCCACGCCAGGTAGGTACGACAAACCGAGCCCGTCTTGACGGGGATTCGAACTCGAGCCCCTCAATCTTAGCAGTCTAGCAAACTACCGTCGTCTCGTCTCGTGTCGTGTCGTGTCGTGTCGTCTCGTCTCGTCTCGCCTCGCCTCGCCTAATCCGGTCTACAGTTAACAGTAACTAAAAATAAAAAAAATTAATAATAATAAATATAGATCTTCTGCAATAATATTACTTGGTTAGCAGATGACGACCTGCTAACGGGTAAAACAAACACCAAACTTAGTACAACAGTGGTAATTAATATATTATTATTTGTAACCACTGAACTTTAAAAAGAAACGTACTTCCTGGTCCGGGCTGGCGTGAGGTGATCATGACTCTGTCACTTCCTCCTTCACCCCGCAGTTTTTGACCAGTGACTGCTAGCGTAGTCACGGGATCGCTGACTGAAGGCCGAAAATTCCGCCTGCTCTGGAACCTTCGATCCGCGTTGGTTGTCTGCTTGCTGCGGGTGTTACTGGCCTACTGTTTCCGCACACAGCGACACCCTCGCCCCCGAGTGGTCAGGTGTTATTGCGCAATCCCGCAGCCAATTTTAAACACACCTTGCATCTAATCACCCGTATACGATGGACTCGAACCCCTAAAGATTCCCTGCCCCTGGGTTGCGCCGTCTCCGCGCCTACGCAGTGAAACAGCCTCGCTACATTTTGATTTATATGTTAGAAAACAACAAACAAAAAAAACCCCACCTGGACCCAGAGTTCAATTCTCTAGTATCGATCGGTGTCTGGACATTACTCCCAGCGCTGTCTGGTACTCTCGGGTCCACCCCACTTTCTCGTTGTTCCGATGTAGAAGACACGACGCGGGTTCAGAGCGAGGAAAGGATGCGTTTACTGCCATTGATACTGGCAGCAAAAACTCCAGGAAAAGAAAAAAATCTTAACATTAAAAAAAATAGTTCCCTCTACAGATATCACTGTGTGTGTGTGTGTGTGTGTGTGTGTGTGTGTGCGTGCTATATACGATATACAATTCCCACAGTCGGCAGAATAAGGCGCGTGAGATTTCTGTAGCCTTACTTTAAAGAGACGGTTAAAAGTCTGCTGGTTATTTCTGCGGATCACGCTAAAGGTAAAACTCCAATATCAGAGTTAGACGAGGAGTTCCCCCCCTTCTTTCTTTTGTCTATTTAAAGACCGAAAATCGTACGCGGGTTATCCTGTCAATTAACGGGACTGTTGGTTTTGTATACATTCTGGAGACCATCCGATGCAGCTTTACCAGCGATGTCAACCTCGGGTGTGAGGGCGTGAAAAATCCGGCCTTACTAAACCGCATGGGCACGGTAAAGGACGCAAACTTTCGCGTTGGTTACGTCAAGACTCTGATCGGGTCTTATACGGGCTTTCGGGATGAAGATTATAGAGTTCCTGTTTATTTCGTATCACGAACCGAATTTGAATAGGCAGAATTTTTCTAATCTTATATCCGTGTTCTGGATATAGTTTTTCTCTCCGTTAGATCCCGGTGTTGGCTCAGCCCTCCCCCTTAAGTTGGGGCTGAACGCCGTAATGTTCGAAAAGTGCCCCTTTCTTATTTGGTTTATGCCCTGACTCGACGTCGTTTGTGGTCTCTTGTCCGCATTTAAGCTCGAACGTATTTCCCACAAATCCAAAACCCTTAATTAGCGATTGCGTGCGCACGATAATGGTAAAGGCAATGGAATCCATGCAACGCACGAGCTCGTAGTAAAACAGAGAGTTTAGTTCGCCGAGCCAAGAATCTTGTACTCTGTGTTTTGTTTTGTTTTTTTTTAACCCTTTTCGAAAACATCCGCAAATCCGAACAAATGCCTTTACAAAAGAAATAAGACTAATAATCTTTAATTTTCTTTTACCTTTGCGAACATTACACACCTTTCGCCCAGCTTCTTCCGACTTTGCTCTTCGTTTGCTTGTCAAGGTTGTGCCCGCCCGGCTCGTGGACTACTTTGGCCTTTCTATCCTCATTGTACTTCTGACTATCAAAGGTGTATTGCTTGCAGGTCTTTTGACCCTCTCATATAATCTTATTCTGAAAGTCAGGAAGGGATTCCTGACACCTGAGTCACGAAGAACACCACTGACGAGCATGTCCTGGATAGCAGTTCCATTGACGTCACTCCTGATAGCAGTTCCATTGACGTCACATCTCCTCTTCTTGTGTAGGTTGTATGGAATTCGGTAAACTTTCAACTTTAAATTATAGCATAAAATAAAAGAATAACACTTGCAAAACTTTAAATGTAGCTTTCACAGTTTCGCCGCCGCTGCTGTTTCATAACGGAAACCTGGGCAGAATTATCGGCGACAACAATAAACTTCACAAGGAAACCGAGTTCTCTCCCTTTCTGTTTTCAGCCTAGAGAAGGAGGGTTGACTAAAACCATACGACAATCTATTCTGTATCCTTCTTGTAAGAACCATTTTATTACATTATCTTTCAATTTAACTTCATCGCTTAGTCCAATAATCATTTGAAAAATTAAGGTAGACTTATTAACATTAGTAGGACATAGTTCCTTTTACCGCGAATTTTAACCTCCAGTCTGAATTGTTTCAATTTTGGTCTTACTTCGGTCAGCTTTAGTTTTGTTTGTTTTCCTTAATGCATTTCATGGAAGCATCTTAGTGATGGGAAACTGTAGTTGACTATCTGCGCGAGCACACACACACCTTCATGTATTTCTTTTAGTTTGAGAAATTCTGAATTAACTACTCTTTTTATCGTCTTGTCTGGTTATCGATAAACAGGACTTCTTCGAAACAGATGTGCAACCATTAAAAAAGGTTCCAGCGAGTGAAACGTTATACATAAATGGAACTTGGCAAATCTGGTACTTCAGCGGACTTCTGTAGACATAGAAGCAAAACAGTAATAGAATGGTTTTTGTCTTCTCTGGATTTTCGCTGTAACCATTCTCGCGCCAATAAAGATCCATTAATGTTTTTTCCGCTGATTTAATAAGAGAGAAATATTTTAAAAAAAGAATATTTTGTGACATTTATAAATTAGTTAATTCGTCTTTGAGACTTGCTATGTGCGACTCTTAATAAGAAAATGTTAGGCAAACGGAATAAGTTATCAAATGGATTGGATTACAATAGCCATATCATCGAGGTGGGAATTCTCTTCGCGACTCGTCATGGAGCCATCGTAAGTTGGGCTGTAGCTGCCGTAGACTGCATTTTACCAGACGGACGGGGTTTGGGGAATTCTTCGCAAGTTGTATGGGTAAGTCGACACGTGGAGAAAACCACTTCGATAAAATAATGTAGGGCTGTTTGCTGAAGCATCATTTAGATAATAATGGAAAAGGAAGATGAGTCTGATAAACAAGGGATGAGAAAAAAACAAAACAAAAACGAAAGTAAATATCCAAATATTCTGAAAGTACGACTGACTTCACTTTTATTTTCTTTAAAATTCTGAATCTTTTGCTATTACGACTTTTTTTTATTTACATATTATTTTAAGACTTTATTTGAGACTAATTTGCTGAATTGAACAAATATCGAACTTTTTATTAAGTGGTACTAAGGGAGATAACTGGTGTAGTACTTTTAAATATTGGTACAATGTATAAATCGGAGCAAAATTATAAAACAAAATGAAATTACATAAACTTGAAGTCGAATTGCGCAGTCAAACTTCTGGTGGTGGTATGAAAGGACGTAATCTGCCACATATGGGTAATTTTGATGAAATATGCGGATCAATACAAAATTTTAGTACGAACATATATCTGTTTAGTGAGGTTTTACTGTAAATTTACATATAAGTACTGCTAATAGATAAAAATTATATTTATACATTCGTTAATTTTGTAAGTTGAACATTACTGTATATATATGTGTCTATATTTTACTGAAATTTCCAGACTTTTCTTAAAGCTTTTTCATTGACATCAGCGACATAAACAGAACGGCCATCTGGCGAGACAGCAACATCGTGAGGAACAGATAACTCCTACAAGCAATAAAAACAATAAATAAAAGCAAGCATTAAACATTACCAGGAATGCGATGTGAAGAGTTTAGAATAAATAAACCTAGAATTAAAATCAAGTATAATTAAATGTAGTAACAGATTTCATTCTTCATTCTGTTTAAAAGGTTTTAAATAACAACTCAGCACGTAACAGTCAACCAGAAAACTTATCACAACCTGTTTCTAAAGGGGAAGAAAACGGAAAACAAATTAAGTTCAATTTTTATTTCTGCATTCTTAAAAAAAAAGGGGGGGTTTCACGCTTTGCACAACTCTGACGTAAATAGAGTTGCATACGGTCTTCTCGAGCGGAAGGTTATTAAAAGAGTTTCCTAGAGCAATTTCGTTATTCGAAACAACTGAAGCATTTGGCACTGGCCAGGTTAATTCACTGGCGCTTGAGAGTAGATCTAAAAGCTGCTTAACACTATCAAGGCCCCAATCACTTAGTCAAATACGGTGCAACAGCTGGAAGCTGGTGGAAATGTAGTCAAGAAGGCAAAAATTTAATGGAAGTAGGTTCGGGAAGGGAAATAGTGCGCGATCTAAGGTGATGGAAGATGGTGAGATCCGGGAAGTCCTTCACGATGTTTACGATCCCCTTATTCACGTCGCCAGTACTGCTGTGGCTGCTGACGAGTGACGCATTGCTGAATCTCCATCAAGTGCAAGTTGCGTTCATTCCTAAAAACGTCCAAAAAAAAAAAAAAAAAAGATCTGCGGAGACAACCACCTTTGCCAGAAACCCGCGCCGTTAGGGTTTGTTCGTAAATCTCTCTGATTCCGTTCTCAGCCTCCGGGAACCCTGGTGAATTTGAAAGAGTCACCGATCGGCTGGGTTCGGGTGTCAAGGTTTGGGTTGTTTGTGATCTTCTTAAAAGCACCTGCTACCTGCATTTTTTTTTTTTTTTTAAATGAAGAATAGATGCCATTACTAAGAGCATTCGTATCTGAAGTGCGAAATCAGGCATTATTCGAGTAGTTCTCTGCCAATTCTTCGCTCTGAACTCTGCGCCAAACGCGCTGGGCGAGACGGAAGTGGCAGCGGGTCAGAGAGAGGTCCCGGAAACTCGTGCCGGAAGCTGTCGGTAGCCTTACCCATGTTCGAGGTCGGCCGCGATGCTGACAGTAGCAAGACCAGGTTAGCCCTGCTATAGCGTCTAAAGCAAACGCTGGTAGATGGCTTTGGTCTCGTTAAAAGCGCAGAATGTACATGCTACACAGTTTCCTCGGGTAGGTGTCGTGGTGACGGGACCTCGATTCTACCGCTGGGGATAGATGATGGTTTTTAAGTGAGTTTTTCTTCCGAGGCTAAACAGTTGATTTCCAGTTTTAGTGCGCTCTTCTTTTGTTGTTGGAATAACTAATTTTTTAATGCTCCGTTAATAAGAAAACGTAAATGTTACCACTTTAAATTAATATTAATTATAATATATCTTTTAAAAGAACTAAATCGTTTTAGAGTTTCTACATCTCTTTTAATTCCAAATGTCCGATATTGTATACAGATGAAAAACATCGCTTACCTTTTCGCCCCAGTGGTTCAATATTCTTCCGGTGCCTGCATCAATGGTCAGCCCTCTCGACTGGGTATGCTTATCACCATCACTGTCACCACTTACGGCCAGCAGAAGATCCCCTATTTATACAAAGCAATCAAACGTTAAAATGAGGATAAGGTAGTTGCTTCTTATTTACTTTTGACAACGCATATTAAGCTGATACTTGCATGTTCCAGACGTACGGGTGGAGCGAGGCCAGTTGTGCGATGTCACTGACTGCCCGCATCTCTTCGACTCCCAGAATCGGTTGGAAGACGACATAGCTTACCTTGCTAGATGTGGTACTGTTTGTTATTGATCTCTTTTATTTGAATTATCACCGAATGCAAAGAGATCGTCACTTCCGCAGACCACCTTATTATGGAATCTACTTGACATTTTCTAATTTTCATATTTATTTTCTTATAAGAACCTCGTGAAAGTTATTTTTTGGTTCTTTATAAGAGTGTAAGGACGAATGATGATGATGATGACGATTCGTCAGGTGTCTTTATGTATACTGCGGTGATTAGTATTATTACATGGCGAAGTTTTAATTAGGAAGACACGAATATCGAAACATTACTTAATTAGCTTCGTTTCCGGATTCACTTTGACTCGAATAAAGAAAGTATACGGAAAAGTTAAAATAAGAAAGCAGTCCTAATATTTGATCCCTCCGAGATTAACGATGGTTGTGGATTAAACATTAACGTTAATCCTAGTCCGACTAATCATGGGACAACCTCTTGAAAATTAAGTTTCTATCCTATTGGCAGGTAAACATGAACTTTACGAGATTTGTACTGGCAGATTAAAGACTGCGTTGTCGTTCAGTGTGGCCACCAATATCAAAGAATTCTTCGATTCTACTTCCTCTGATTCGAACAAGATTTAATTCCTGTTATTTTTCATTAAGGTAATCATATCCATACCAATTGCTGATCGATCTCCATACCAAACAACTGCTGCGATTTCCGTGATGTAGTTTCACGGGAGAGTTCTATATTTCTCCATCCTCTTTTGCGTGTGATACATTGGGGGAGTTTTTCTTCTGATGTCGGTTTAATGTTTGAGCGAAGGATAAAATTATTATGCCTCAGGTAATCTTTCTTTTAGCTTAATTAAAAAAATTTTCCGTCTTTTCACCATTTGAAGCAATGAAATAGAACAAGTTGTGGCGCGGTGGTGCAGTGGATAGTTTACCGGGCCAATGTGGTCGGAGACCCGAGTTCGATCCCGGTCAGTTCAGTCTGGCAAGGTTTCATCCCGCTCTTCTTTCCCAACCGGCCGCGTGGATTTCCTCTAGATACTCCAGTTTTGTCCCACATCTATAATCCTTGCAACGTTTGGTCTTCCCCCGTGGCGCAGGATCCGTTGCACTTCCTCACCAGGGTTGTCTGTCTATCTTGTAGACGTCGGTGTGGGACGATAACGGACCCGTCATGTTGTTCAGGGTATGTAAGGCAAAAGTCTCTCTCTTGGTGCTCGGTTAAATGTAAATACACAACCTTAGTCTTCGGTGCTAACTAGCTTCTCAAAAGTCAGACTTACTTCTGGCATCGTAGGCTATGGCGTAGACTCGGCCGATTTCCGGTTGTTGGAAAGACTTAACAAATCTTCCAGTTTTCAATTTGTCTTTAAGCCCGGCATCAAAACACTGGATTCTATAACGAACAAATATATAAAGCCGAAGGGGGGAAATACATTTCAAATAACGTACAATTTAAAACTAGAATTTTTTTTTAAATGTTAATGTATTGTGGAAAAATCTATATCTGCTAAAGAGAATTCACTTTATCAATTTGCCTTTAAAGATTAATTATCATGTAGGAAGCAATTAGACGAAAGCTGTGTGTAGAACGCCACAATAACATCCTATTCTTGCTCTTTAACACACAAACACACATCTGCCTCCTTTTTCCCCCAGTAACTCCACATAATAATAGAGGGAAAACATTTTTTTTTTAAATCCAATGAATTGACGAACTTTTAAGTGATCCAGTATTTTCAGACAGTACTGAGGTGTTTTGGTCTACAGATATACAAGAAGCCAAGAGGCCGGAACATTCCTGGGGACGAAGCCAGATGAAATGCTTCGAGAACCTGTTCAGCGGCAGCTCGCATCATCACCTTTTAGCGAACCCGACTTAGAAGGGAATGCTACGAAATGGTAGAGATTATTGTATAAGGTCCAAAACATTTCCTTCTCCCTCCCCACTGCTGTAAGCAACCATATTTAGAAATACATTCATTTTAGGTTTTATATCGACAATTTTCTTTCATAACAATTATAAAGAACATCTGTCCATTTAACTATTAAATCACCGCTGAGATGATGTGTCGGATCATACTGACTACACACCAGCAGAGCGGCTAAGTACGACTTGACGTCATTTCCGCGTATGACGTGACTCGTTTATTTGTACCTATTTCGTTATGTACATTTATTGTTTTGTGATGGCGGGAAAGTGGTTTGTTTTCAGGGAATATGCAAGTTTCGTTATTACACCCTAACCTGTCCTTCTGTTAAGCTTCTTGACGGCATGAACGACATAAGGATTCTATTACCGTAGTAAATAGTTCTGGTGTCGCATGTTTCCTACTCAGAAACTCGGTAAAATAATAACAAAACTTTACCTTTGATTTTCTCTATCAGCCAAACAGATTAACCCCTTATCTTCGATTAGGGCAAGACTATGGGCGATATGGAATTGGTCAGAAGGCGGCGGAATTGCTATATAAGTAAAAAATATAATAGTAATATTAGGTCATTACAAATGTTTTGTCAGCTTTTATATTATGTTAATTTGGGGTTCATTTTATGTATGCTTGTTGTGAAGGTGCATGTAGATAAGTTATATATCGTTTTGTAGCCTTGTTTTGGCATACATTATGCAAAACCTACCTTTTTAAAAATAATAAAGTGGATATTTGTTTCAGGGTTCTGAGTGGAGCATGGATAGAGAAGTTTTTTGTGCCATTTTGCTTCACGAGTTCAAACCAGGCCACAAAGTGAGCGAGGCGACTCGTCACATTAAGCAGGCATGGGACGGGATACAACAGATGAGCGCACAGTACAGCGATGGTTTGCAAAGTTTCGATCAGGAGATGTGAGCCTCAGGATAAGGAACGTAGTGAACGTTCCTTCCAGCTGTGATGACGACCGTCTGAGAGCCTCAGTTGAAGCCGATCCAAGAAAAACGGTGCGAGAAATTGCTGGAGAGCTTGAC
>JACATO010002449.1:95000-127936 GCA_018389105.1 Nautilus pompilius
GTAATAACGTCATACTCGTCTCTTGTAATGACGTCACGTCTCTATAAAGACGTCATACTCATCGTCTCTTGTAATGACGTCACGTCTCTATAAATACGTCATCTCTCTGTAAGAACGTCATACTCCTCGTCTCTTGTAATGGCGTCACGTCTCTATAATGACGTCATCTCTCTCTGTGTAATAACGTCATACTACCGGTCTCTTGTAATCTCGTCACGTCTCTATAATGACGTCATATCTCTCTGTGTAATAACGTCATACTACCGGTCTCTTGTAATCTCGTCACGTCTCTTGTAATGACGTCATCTCTCTCTGTAATAACGTCATACTCCCCGTCTCTTGTAATGACGTCACGTCTCTATAATGACGTCATCTCTCTCTCTGTGTAATAACGCCATACTCGTTTCTTGTAATGATGTCACGTCTCTATAATTATGTCATCCTCCTCGTCTCTTGTAATGACGTCACGTCTCTATAAATACGTCATCTCTCTGTAAGAACGTCACACTCCTCGTCTCTTGTAATGACGTCACGTCTCTATAATGACGTCATCTCTCTGTAAGAACGTCATACTCCTCGTCTCTTGTAATGACGTCACGTCTCTATAATGACGTCATCTCTCTCTGTAATAACGTCATCCTCCTCGTCTCTTGTAATGACGTCATCTCTCTCTCTCTCTCTCTCTCTCTCTCTCTCTCTCATATTTAATGTTGCGTAAATACCAAAACAAGAGACAGAAACACGACTTTTTGGTTCTTTATGTTGGTCATTAAAGATAAATGTAAAATACATTTTGAACTCCTAATGTAGGGATGGTCACAGACGGACAGAACCTATCCAGTATATAACCCCACTCCCTTTTCTTCTGGTGTATCTTAAAGATCTGGCACCGGTTTTAGAGTTTTGTTCGTATTGTCGCTGCGTTGTTGTTGTTGTTGTTGTTTTCTGAAAATTATTGCGAAAACTTAGAAGTTTCGCTTTGTTGTCATTCACGAATCTTCAACAGGCGAAACGCTCCGCTTACCACGAGAACTTTGGTTTAAACACGGAGTCATCTCTGAAGTCACGAGGAACAACAAGAACAACAAAATCATATCACAGAAAAGTTTAAGATGAAGAAAATAAGTACGGATGTTGTTTTTTATTGTCTTCTAATGCCATTCGTCCAGTCAGAAGTGTGAATCTAGTCATTTACGTGTGTTTCGCAACAAAATCTCCAACTTAATTGTCGATTTTTTGGTCTTTTATGTGGGTGGGTTGGGGGGGGGTTGTTTAAGAAAGAGAACCGTGTAGAACAAGGACAGAATCGTATATGTATACATGCGCACCCGTCAGACACGAAAAATTCTCCGCTGGAAGCCACAGCGACATCTGTCGGCTTACAGAAGTGATTGTTGCCCTTTCCCGGTTGGAGTCTCGTACCAAGTACAAGAGATGGCTTCTTCGAACCAGCTGGAAATTTCAGTACCTGGAAAACCGATCAGGCGGATAATTAGATCGTGTAAAAAAAAGAAAAAATAACAGAATAATAATATAATAATAATAATAATAATAATAATAATAATATATAATAATAATAATATAATAATAATACTAATAATAATAATAATAATCATAATAATAATAATAATAATAATAATCATAATAATAATAATAATATAATAGTAAATAATAATAATAATAATAATAATAATAATAATTTAATAATAATTTAAATCTACGATTACCACCACTTCAAATGTTTTGTCCCTTTTTTTTATTAATTGCAATTACACGAAGTAATAAACTGTTGTTCTCGCCGAAGAAAATACATTTGTTGTTTCTTTAGCATGTCCTTTTTTCGTGACAGGATATTTTCGAAACCACTTCCGCTCATCAGATAATGTTTTCTTATTTCCATGTTGCGTGCCAAGGTTTTCCGCTTCTTTGTTTCATTGCATCTATATGCAGATACCATATGCTTGTTCTGCATGGTGACAAGAGGTCGTGTAAATAGTCCTGACATATTCTGTTATATTTGTGGCGCAGAAAGAAAAGACAGAAGATGACGTGGAAAGTGTATCGTGCATACTTCGAAATGGAGCTTGGAGGTCAAGAGAAGTCGCCAGCTCCACATACAGTTCTTTGAACTTGTGTTGAGGCTTTGAAAAACTGGACTAAAGGTAGAAAGAAGTCAACGAATTTTGGAATACCCTGGTATGGCGAGAACCTGAGAACCACATTATTAATCACTGTTAACATTGAAGGTTATCACGAAACACAAGAAGAGATTTACTATCCTAACCTTCAGCCTGCACTGAGACCTATACAACGTGGTTCAAATGTGCCTCTCCTCTCGCCACAACAGCTTGGAAAGCTCATCGAATTGGACAGTACTGAAGCTTAAGACGATGCTGATTGCTACAAACCAGATGAAGCGCTTAGTGAACCTCAACCTTTCCCACAAAGTGAGCTAAATGATTTGATTAGAGATCTGGATTTTCCAAAAGACTGTTGGTGAAGTTCTGGGATCTACATAGACTCCAAGCAAAAGCCTACTTGCTCCTGGAACACCATTTTCTTGGTACAGACACTGTGAAAATGAATTTTTGCCATATTTTACCACGTATAACACAAATGTCTACAGCAGTAATATTCTGGAAGTGAAACAAAACTTAGGAGCTGCATATCCACCAAGTGACTGGAGACTCTTTATTGGTTCCTCGGAAAAAAGTATGAGAGGAGTACTTTTTTCACAATGGCAACAAATATGATTCTGTGCTTATTGTACATTCAATGCATCTGAAGGAAACATAAGAATCTGGAGCTTCTGGTAAAGGTAGGATATAGTGAACATAAGTGGGTTGTGAGCTGATATTTGAAGGTTTTGGGCATGGTTGTTGGTCAGCAAGCCGAGTACACAAGAATTCCTTGCTTCTTATGTGAATGGGACACTAGAGTGATAAGTCAACACTGGAAAAAGAAGGTATGGCCACGCAGAAACACATTTACACTAGGTTTAAAGAACATCATCCACGAAAAGCTTATTGAGCCAAATAAAGTTTTGCTACCACCACTTCATATAAAGCTGGACTTGATGAAACAATTGTCAAAGCATTAGATAAGGAGGGAAACTGCTTCAAATACATTTGTGGTAAATTTATAATGCTCAGCTATGAGAAAGTAAAATATGGCATCCTTTGTTGGACCGCAAATCAGGAGGATGACACAGGAAGAGCAGTTTGAAAGAACGACGAACAGAGCAGAGAAAGGAGCCTGGACTGCATTCGAGAGTGTAATTCAGAACTTTCTAAGATCCCAACCACAAGGACAGTGTCAATGAAATGCTCAGCAAATTTGAAAAACTAGGGGATGCAACATGAGTTTTAAAGTTCACTTCCATCACTCGCATTTGGACTGTGTTCCAGAAAATTTGGGTAGTGTGAGTGATGAACAAAGAGAAAGGTTCCACCAGGAAGTCAAGGCTATGGAAAAAAGATACCAGGAAAGTGGGATGTCAAGATGATGGCTGGTCCCTGAAACGGGAAAGCTGGGAAGAAATGCAGCACATGAAGCTGGCAAAGAAACGACCATTTTGTCTTACTGATCAATCATGATCGATCAACTACGTATCGGTCAAGTATCAAAGATAAATTTACTTTGAAATGTATTGTCTTTGTATTCCGTAATAAAAACATTTTTGAGCAATTATAATCAAAATCTTATGATTTTGTACCCTTGAAAATTAAATTTAGTACGTACTATGAATATATCTGAAATTTTTCATTAAACCCCCCCCTGGCATGATGCATTAAAATGGTTGTAAAATTTTAAATCAGCTGGAGAAATTGTATAAGATCAGTTAATAGAAAGAAAACATCTCCTCCTTTGTTTTGAAATGCATACCAGTGCCATTAATAAAGCTACTCACAAATTATTTTGTGAAAAAACCGTTTTACCCCGACAGGACTCTGCCATTGTCATCCTATAAGAATCTGGCGTCTTTAGGGTTTTCTCCTGTTTCGCTAAAAGTTGACGAAAAATCAAAACATCGATTTAAAAGAAGTCTGCACCAAACTCGTACAATTTGTTGTTCGTTTGAACACTTCCCATAATTCCGTTCTCAGCTTCAGCCGACCAAATAGCGGCTTGGTTACTTACGTCATATACTGCGTCACGCACTCGCTCCACTGACAGAATTAAAATTCAGTTATACTTTTCTTCTCCTTTGTCCCTAATTTCATTTTAGTATTTCTCTTCAAAACAGAATCAACTGGAAACAAATTGCATGTGTTGTAAAGTACAAATAATATGTATAATGGCATACCTGGTGCAAGGCGACGTCCGTTGTCCAGATGTTTCCGTCTTTGTCAACGGTAATTCCATGAGGCATGTAAAATCTGGCAAAGAGAAGTCATCGATGACGCGTTATTTGCAGACAGGGGTGGCCTTATTATTCTCTTAAGTTACGCAAGTACCCGCATACATTTTTTTTTTTGTTGTTGCTTATTTAAAAAAAAAAAAACTTAAGTTGTTAAAACAAGAGTATCGTTGGAGTGGCTTAGCGGTTCCAAAAGGTTTTATAAGGCCGCTTGTGCAATGCCAAAAAAATATATATAGTACGTTATGTTTAGTATAGAATCATAGACTTACGCCATCCTTTAATGTCCGATTACAGGCGTTTATCCTACTGCAATTTAGTGTAAGATGGAAAGGGATTTCGTAGTTGAAATATTCACGCCCAAGTAGCACGTAACAACTGGTTGGATTGCAAGAACAGTCTCTTAAGTTATGCACACGCGGTCTGTTGTCAGGTGTCGCAGCACTTGATGGTCTGCGCGTGGCCTGCCGCCAATGTCACTGTTAAGGTGTAAAGACCACCGCTTCATATGTGCATCACTGATGCTAGGCTCACCTGACGACCTACAGCTGCCCGTGAATGGTTTCGGAGCTTATACCATCATCCTTTGTGTGGAAGCTCTTCGATTCAACACATTATTGATGGACGACTCCACCTGTGAACTAGCATCTACACTAATGTTGATAAGGGAAGCAACGTTATATTTTGTGAGACTGCTCAGGTTAGTCCGAATAGTGGCAAAACTCGTTAATTTCAGGGGCGAGCCTCGCGCGATTCCCTGAGAGAGAGAGAGAGAGAGAGAGAGAGAGAGAGAGAGAGAGAGAGAGAGAGAGAGAGAGAGATGGCGTTGTTAGAGAAATGGAGAGATGGAGAGAGAGAGAGAGAGAGAGAATTACAAACGCCGTTGCTTTCCTATATTTGCAAAGGGAAAATATATAAAAAGTTTCTTTTTTAAAAACTTCTTGTCTCTCATACTTAAAAACCAGCCACTTCGTAAAAACCCCAGCGATTTCCTCTTTTTCATGATCTTTACATCAATCAACGGGTTCAGTAAAAAGTAAACGATAATGGCGTTTCCTTGCTGTCCAGACGGTCACCGTCACAGTCCCACCCAACCTTGGAAAATGCATCCTGGTTTAATAATAATTTTAAATTTTAAGTAAATGGTTACCAGATAAATAAAAATGAAAAGATGCAGTTAGTGTCACATCATCGGAGCCAAAGTTTTCAGCGGAAATAAAAAAAAAAACAAACAAAACTTTCGTTAATTACATTATGCAAATGAACTTTTGGTTTTATTAACTGTTTCCAGAATGGTCTCCGTACAATATTTTCTGTCGTTGGATAACCCTGACTACACGCCGTCTTTTATAGGGACCTTAGACGCCACGAAACATGCGAAGAGATGGGCATAGAAACGGTCTGATTAACTAAAAAATAAACGTGACATTTATGATACCTAAGACGCTTGGAATTCGTGAAGAACCACGGACGACCGATGAATGCCTTAAAAGTTTAACGATTTTTACTAAGACTCGAAACGTGTAGAGAAAGACAAATATTAGTTCGTGGGCGTGGTCAAGGCCGGCGTGTTTATGTGCAATGGTGGGTCGTGGGCGTGGTCAAGGCCGGCGTGTTTATGTGCAATGGTGGGTCGTGGGCGTGGTCAAGGCCGGCGTGTTTATGTGCAATGGTGGGAGGAGGGCAGAAGCGAAACAGCCTAACCGAGAGTCACTGGGTCCATTCGCTAATTACGTAATCACCTCTCAACGGTTATCAAATGAGAAAGAGCCACAGACGTTTTTTTTTTCATATTTGTACAAAGCGTTGCTTGTTGTTGTTGTTTTTTTTTAAATGGAATTATGGGTCTCGAATCGTCCAAATCGTTCCCGCATTTCTGTAAATGGTTTAAGCCTGGAAACATTCTGGCGAAGTGGTGCCGAACTCTCCCTGTGAGGAAGCTAAGCGCGCACTGATGTCGTGAACAAACCGAGTAACGGAAGTGAGATTTCCTACGGTTTTGGTCATTGACGTAAAGCGAGATCAGTTCGCTTTGGTCTCTGGTTTAGCATTAAAAAAATAAATAAATAGAGTATTTAGGGAACTTTCTGAATCAGTCGCGCGAGAGATTAGAAACAAAATAAAAAAGAAAGGGGGCCACTTATCCAGCACGTCACTAATTCGTCTCCATCTTTATGACTCCATTTTTTTTTGCGGGGGGGGAGCTTCAAAATGTCGACAAACCAGACATGTTGTCTGCACACTCAGCCATATATTACACTTATTTACGCTAATTTAAGACTGTTACTTTGAGCTGAATGTGCACGACGAAAGATTTATTTTTAAAGAAAACGAAACAAAAAAAAAAAAACTTTAACTTAATTAATGCTCAAAAAGTTCACAAACGTGAGCTGCCTAACGACGACAGTTACCGGAAATCAAACTGGTTTCTGGCAGCCGCTACATCCGGTGTAGCAAATAAAATAGATTACTTTTAGCTCAGTTGAAAACACACACAAACAAAACAGACATTTTGTTTTGTATTGGAGTTGTTTTTTTTTTATTATTAATATTATTATTTACTAAGCTACAATTAATCCAAAACCGAGATCTAGTCATAATTGACAGACAGAATAAAAGAATTATTTACGTAAAATTAGAAGTGCAGGAACTTGAACACTGTAACAGACACCTGCATAGTTAATTAAAGTTCTGCTTATTGCGAATTTCTTGCTTCAGGTAAATCTCATTACCTCAAAACGTTTCCTTGTTCGCGAGTGTTCCGTCTCAATCTTCTGCACATTAATTGCCCAAATATTTAAAAAATCGAAAGAAAACAAATAAAAATTAATTATCTATTGATTGTTCCAGACAATTTTCATGTTGTTATTTTTTTTCGGTAACATGTTTTCGCGTTTTGCATTAGTTCCTTCTTCTCCTCCGCACAATCGACATTAGACAAAGAAGCTGACGAATTTGAACCACGGTAAACTGTACGGATAGCCGGTACTCGAAGCCAGATAATTCTTCCGGATTCTAAGCTGCTAATGTTTCCAACGATAGGCGTCAATTTCCAAAATGGGCTCAATTTGCTATAACGTTATTTATAGTAACGCCATACTTCTTTTCTTTCTGTTTTTTTGAAGCAGTTTTTAGTGAATGCTCGCTAGATGGCGCTTCATCCTGCTGCCATTTATACCAGATAATGTTTAAATATACGTAGCATATTTTTTTTAAAAAAGCATACAGCTTTAATATTGCTGTCAGGGATAACATTATGAAAATACATATTAAAAAATGATGGTTTTTCAAAGAATTTGTTTGCATTCCACCTTTGCTGTTTTCTACAATCAGTACGTTTCGTATTGATTTAATCGATTAATTAGTCTTTTATTGAATGGAAATGCGAATGCACGAACGATAGTTTTTCGTTTTATTTTGTCACTACAAAAATATTACACAGGAAACAGTTTTCTTTTTTTGAGAAATAATTTCCCCGATGGAAAAGTAACTTCATTCGCAATGGATGAATTATTGTAGTTTTTAATAAAATTATTGGAAAAGAATGGCGGCTGAATAACAATAAAACAAATACGTCACTCTGGAGGAGAGTGAATAGTAACGTAGAAAGGAAGTTTGGGTTAGTGGAAAACTGGTTTTTACTCTGCAGGTTTAGCATCAAATTGAAGCTTTGTAACTTTCCCAACTATGAATACTGTCTATAGATTTCGTTTTAGAACCTTCCCCTTGATATTACTATATTCACTTGTACCAGAAGGTTGTAAACCGAGAAGGACAAAAAAACAGAAACTAGAAAGATGAGAGCTTTTAATTCTAATTAGCGTCAAACTTTTCGATCTTTGTAATAAAAGTTTTTTTTTTCCGAATTTCTTTCCGATAGTTTAAATTACATAGCTTTTCGTTGAATATCTAATTAAGAGTTATGTAAAATTCTTCAGAATAAAATGTTTAGCAGGCCCCCCTTTTTTTTTTCGCGCTGTCATTTGTAAAAACATCTCAGAGAAAAATATAATAAAGACTAATAAACGTGGACTCGGTCGATCAAAATGGTCGTCAGCAGTGTGAAAACAAATGCTGATCTCATGTTTGTCAGTCAGTTAGGATGAGTTTAACTTCTTCCAATCATAAGAAAACTTACATTCCTGCACCCAGCTTCCGCTTCATGGCCCCTGTTTTGTTGTTCACTACCCAGATAACATCCACGTCGATGGGATTTTTTTTTGTGAAAACATTTCCTATGAACGATCTGCAACGTAAAAATATGAAAATAGCAGTGAGACGCCTTTGCATGGACGTTAGGTCGGCCACTTACTACTCGTTTTAAAAACTTTACACGTATATAAATTATGTCAAAGAGAATTGGGAGGGATCACGTCATCTGTTTTTGTTAATTGATTATTTATTTTATTACTCCATTTTAAGTTTTAGATTTTTTGGTCAAACTAAACACCTCCCCACAATAATAATAATAATAATAATAATAATAATAATAATAATAATAATAAATAATAATAATAATAATAATAATAAAATGAGATGATGATAATAATAATAATAATAATAATAATAATAATAATAATAATAATAATAATATAATAATATAATAATAATAATAATAATAATGATGATGATGATAATAATAATATAATGATAATAATATAATGATAATAAATGGATGATAATAATAATGATGATGATAATAATGATGATAATAATAATAATAATGATGATGATGAATAATAATGATGATGTACTAATGATGATATAATAATAGAATAATAATGATAATAATAATAATAATAATAATAATAATAATAATGATGATGCTGATGATGATGATAATAATAATGATATAATGATGATAATAATGATAATAATAATAATAATAATAATCTAATAATCTAATAATAATAATAATAATAATAATAATCATAATAATAATAAGCCTAATAATAATAATAATAAATGACCTGTTTTTTTTTTCTTTGAACAGATTTTCGCGCGCGCGCCCCTGTAATCCCAAACTCTGGGTCCTCTGTGAAAGATGTAAAGGTCGCCGTTCGAGTCCGTGTCCACGCCAGTCACCTGTGCGATTCCGTTCAGCTGAACCGACCAGGTCGGGACACTCTGCAGAGACAGCGGTACTTGGTTTCCTGAAGAGAACTCATCGGTCGAATGCTGAAAACCCTGAGCAGATTTCCGAACCATTTGGAGAAAACTACGCCATTTCTGTTGCCCGACTAGACCCGGATACTGACGGGGCAGAAAATCCATCTCTTTCTTAATCTGAAGACAGACAAAATGAAATCGGCGGAAACAGGAGATTCTTAAGTTTAGAATTTGGTTACTAGTTTTATTGCTGTTATCGCAAATTAAACAAAAGACACAGGTACCTGCCAGCCACCGTGGTGACTCACCTGTGAAATACCGAATATTTCCATCATTTATTACTTCAGAATAAAATTTTAAAACAACATTTTAAATAGGTATTATGGTCGGCCTAACTCAATCCTCACAGAATACTTCCTCCCTGGATACTGTTTCAGCACGTGCAAGAACCAAATAACCTATTCGAGACGGAATGGTTGAGCTTTTCTTGGTTGGGGGGAGGAGGAGTATATGGAATCTGAAACACAAGTGTCTGTCAACAAAGCGTTCCCACAATGCAAAGCTACGGAAGCCGACAGGTATAATTCAGCCAAACGGTTCACCGCCGTCAAAGTTGATAACGTAAGTCCAAAAATTCTGCAAGCGAGGTAATAATTTCAACTGAAGGTAATCCGCGATACTTCGGGATGGACTGAGCTTTCGTAACCTTGAGACGTGGGGAGATTTCTCTAATAAATGGCTGAAAGAAGTTTGCCTCTCATTCCCTGTAGTATGTCGAGAGTTTCAGAGAAAGAACCACCGCCGTATATCTCTATCTAAAATATTAAATATTTCGGAGGCTTCGGCCGTCAACTGAACCCGGAGTTGTAAAATTGCTGAAGAATACAGATGGAGAAAGGTTACAGAAGATTTTCCAATGCCATGCATCGCGATCAAGAATAAAACTAAAATTAACCCCTCTCTAATCCATGAGCGACACTAAAAACTCTTAGATGTTAATATAATTCGTAAAATTCTATTATTGGACATATTTACTGTAATATAGAGTAATTTGTTATCAATCTAATGTTTCCTTCAAATACGATTACATCCGGAAAACTGCGCGTCTTTCTGATTTAAGTATATTAAAACACACAGAACGGGTACAATATCTAGATTTAACCCTCTTCAGGTCTCCCGTTTCTCGATCTGCGTTATGATGAAAAGGGGGGGTCTCGTCAGCAGGGGAGGGGGGAAAGCCAACAGATGGCGCTGAAATACGCCATCTTTTATTTTACGCAAAACAAAATGGCAAATGGGCATTTACTACCTGGAACGGATTTCGGCGATAGACGACATCCGGCCCCCGAGAATATGCTTCTGAGGACAGGCAGGAGCTGAGCAGTAACAGCAGCGCAGGTAATGAGCTCAGAGCCATCGTGGACGACGAGGGAACCTTTCCCGTGCAGTGCAGGTGGTTGTTTCGCGTCTACCGTACGTTGCTCGGCGAGAGATCGTTATCAGCAGCATGACGTAGGGATGCCGGTTTCTAGGCAACGCGGAAAGCGAAGAAATAAACGATAGTGGGGGGGGAGGAGGGAAAATCGATAAACCAGCCAGCCTGTTTCGCATATCGATTTTCCTCTTCTCCTGCACCCAGCTCGCTAAAGCCCCCCCCCCACAGCTCCCGCGGGGCTAGGGCTGCAAATATCTGCCAATAAGGAAATCACGCAGACGCCAAAAACAAACAAACAAACGCACAGCCGAGGGGTTTGTTGTGTTTACCGAAATGGAGGAGTCGCAAACGCTACGAACCGAACCGATTCGGGGAAAAACGGGGGGCCCCAACCTCGAGATGACGACCCCTCCTCCTCATTGGACGCCCTTACAGCTGCCTCCCACCCCGACCAACAAACAGACCCGGGTTATTATGTTCGGCCCCTTTACATCCCAATAGTTAATCAGGGGGGGCGTTAAAACAACTAGATTCTACTTGCAAGAGTTGTGTCCCCCTTGTTCTCAGATTCATTCCGACACCAGTTTAGCGCGTCTGGTTTAAAGTGCGAGGCCGATGTGGTCGTTTGTGTAGAAATTAGGCAGGAAATGTTCATGAATAACAACCCCTTTTTTAAAAATTTCAGTATAAAAGATATTTTTGGCCTGGAGTCCTGATAAATCTAAAGTACGTACGCGTGGGACTTATTTAAAAATTCGCATTAGCGACGACCATAAAAGGGGAGACAAATCGTACCGCAAGAATGAACTGTGCAAGAGATGAAGCTTCTGCCTGGAGCACAGGATTAACTGATCCCTCGAAGAAACCCGAGCTTTCGCGGTCACATGGTACTGCATAAGGGGCTGTTGGGTATTGCGTCGCCTGGTCAGGTAGAATCGCCGCTCCGTTATGGATTTAAATGGCATCCGCCCAGAACTGAATAAATTGGCATCTGATGAAATGTGACAGAGAAAAAAAAGACCTCGAAGGCAGCGCCATCTCTCGACCGCACTTCTCTACATATTCGTGCCCCCCTCCCACGTGCGTTGTTTACCATTAAAGGTCGCCGTTTGTTTAAGCATGGATTATGGAGGTGAAACCTCTTGTGACCCCTAATCCTCTTGCCGCCGACTGTTATTAGCGCGAGTATGCGCATACCCTGTCAAGCTGAATGCCGCAGGTAGGGGTCCATCCGTCCGCACGTGCTTCCACCGCGAGAAACAGACACAGCGATAGATCCTCGGTTGCGAGTTTGTCCGGTCGAGTCGCCGCCACACGCTCGGTGTAGAAGAAGCTGACTCTCTTCAGAACCCCCCCCAAATCTGTATCGTCCTTAAATCACAGCGAAAACGTCGAAAGTCTTTGGCATCGTAGCCGGCGCGGTGACCGATGTCGCGCGCGCCGTCTAGTGGATTAGAAAACACTGTGTCGTAAGAACCACCCCTGTACAATGCCTAAGACAGTCTTCTTTGGCAGTCGTTTTCACGGGGGCCGTCCCACCAGGTGCGCTGTTTGAATACAGGGTTTAGCAACTGGACGACTGGTGACAGAGTAGGTACATGTCAAGTTTCCTTGGGGGCATTTCCTTCATTCAGGTTATCTGTCCCCACACCGACCCTTTTTTTTTCCGGCTTCAGAGCAGTATCTACGTGCCACACATGGAAAACAGGGGTGGAAGGTTCTAAACACGCAGCAGCCTGAAGTTATGCAGCTTAGCCAGTGTGTAGATCGTGTTACTCTACTTCGCTTTTTCTAAGGCCAGTCCGACGCGCATGCGCGATCGCAACCCGCTACACTCGCAGCTGAGACATGTTTTCACTCAGCTGTTGAACTGCTTCGTCTCACCAGCATTTCCCTTCTGGTTAATCTGAATTAAAATCGGGTGGAGCGTATTTAACCTTTTCTCGTGGTGGTGGTGGGAGGGGCATGTATGTAAAGGCCTGATGGCAATAATTCCTTTAGCAGAACAGTTGTCCGCGGTATTCGCTCTTATTAAGTTCGTACGCGACCCAAGCCATTGGATTATCGCCCCCCCAAAAAGGAAAAGAAGGTTTACAAAATTCTGTATTCTACCAGTTCGAGTTTGAGATGCTGGCTTTGTTTACTGATTCTGTTCATTTAGTAGTTCGTGTAGATGTTTAATTATTTGAAAGGTAAAAACTGGCCGTTCCGCATTGCTTTTAAGACATAAAATTGCCCGGATGTCATGCGGTAAGGGGACATGCCATTCATCCCTTCTTGCGACCCCCCACCGCCCCCACCAACCAACAGAGATTAACTGTCTTTTAATCCCTTTTCGGCGGATCATCGCGTTAGATTAGAAAGCCCCTCAGAGTTTTAGCATCCTCGAGTAATTGCAGGCAAAGATCACAGGGTTTCTTTGTCCTCGGAGTCAAACATGAACCCTTTGATATCCTCCGTTCCGAGTCCTGTAACACTGACTTCAGAGACACGTGATCAAAAAGCCGCGAGCCGAAGTACTTCTTTTACATTTTGACCACGCGCACCGGTAAAAACTCCGAAATATAATAATATATATATATAGTTTGCAAGCTTTGAATTCTACTTGTAAAAATTTGGGGGGGTGTGTGGGGGGAAAAAAAGGTAAATATTAATGGATTTTTGCTTATTGATTGTTTTATTTAGATATGAGACCGTCCCGCCAGCCTGTTGGGCCTCGTGGTGCGCACGTGGATGCGCAGCGACTTAATGAGGTAAACGAGGCCCTCGGTCTACTCCACGATAAAACAACTCGCCCTCAACAGCCGATTTGGGGGAGCGAGGAAGCTTGATAGAAGTACATGTTAATAATACGACACCTGTTACGATGATTCCCGGCTTACAAATCAACCTAACCCCCCCCCCCCCACACACACACACACACCAGCAAAAAAGAAGGCGAATACCCAGACTGACAGCTGTCTGCGCTTTACAAATGGCTTCGAGCGGAGAAAAAAGGAAATTGATAGCTGTTGTCATTAAAGCATTTAACCATTCATTACCCCCTACCTTTTTTTTTAAAAAAAAAAAAATTGGAGCATGCGCGTATAAATACAAAGGCAGAGGGCGGCAGTGGCGCCCCCTTAATCTGGACACAATAACTAAACACTTCAAAAGTTGCAATCAAAGAGATGTTGTTGTTTTTTCTACTCGATGTCGTGGGGAGGGAGGGAAACAACTGGACCAGAAGACACTTTGAGAAGATCACAGCTTCTTTCTTCTTCGTTTCGTAAATATTTCATTACGTTAAATAAAAAAGAGGAGAAAAAAAGGGACTTTAAAAGACGGACGTGAAATATGACAGCCGGAAACAATCCTCAAAGGCCCACCAGAAGTAGAGTAATCGCCCCTGAGTGACGTGGTGCAGGTATTTGCATATGTCTATATATATAAGTATGGCCGTTCGGTTCACACCGGAGTAGTTTCCGTGGCCGGCTGAGGGTCTGCGAGTTTTTCTGGGAAAGAAAAGAAAGACTGCTGCCTCCGTCGATTATGAGAGTGGAACATTTGGCAGGGAATCAGAAAGAAACGCAAAGGCAAATTCTGGAGCGATAGGATAGCAACGGCTTAGAGACCACCGCCATTACCTGTCAAAAGAAGGGTAGAAGGTGCGGGAATACTACCGACTGCTGGGGCGAGACTGAGTAGATGCGGACACGTCCACTGAAGGCGGGTTGGGTAAGTGAAACGATGGGTGTTTTCGAAGATTTATTCTTCTTAAGTTTCTTCTTCTCCTTCCATCTGGCAGCTTGCGCCTACACACACTCTTCGGCATCGCCGAAAGCCTGCACGACATGCCGGCAGTCGGGCACCTGCCAACTCCCCGACTGCCTCTGCTGCGGCGATCAGCTGCCCGGAGTTGGAAGCCAACGACCCCAGTTGGTGTATTTCACCTTTGACGACGCCGTGACGCAGAGGAATTCTGGGATATACGCGACCCTCTTTAACGCGACCAGAGTAAACCCCGACGGCTGCCCCATCAGCCTGAGCCTTTTTGTTTCTCACAACAACACCGATTACCGGTGGGTGCGGGAGTTTTACGAGCGGGGAGCCGACATCGGCGTGCACAGCGTCAACCACAACAAAGTGAAGGACATGAGCACCTTCCGGTCGGAGGCGGTCACTCAGAAGGAGTATATCGCCGACCTGGCAAACATACCGAGAGAAGACATCGTCGGGTGGAGGAGCCCCTATCTGATCCCCGCGGGCAATGCGCAGTTTGAGGTCCTGACGCGCGAAGGTTTTCTGTACGACGCCACCCTGACCTTCACCAGGTTTCACAAGTCCCAGACAGCCCCGGTCCCGTTTACACTGGATTACGGGTGGCCATACGCGTGCATGGTGAAAGAATGCCCCACGAAGACTTACCCGGGGTTCTGGGAGGTACCCGTAGTCTCCATAATGGATCAGCTGGGAAAATACCCGTGTGTGTACGTGGATGGCTGCAATATTCCGCCCACCGACGAGGAAGCATCCTTTCAGCTGCTGTGGCAGAACTTCCTCAGTTACTACACCACCACGCGGACCCCGTTCGGGATCAACATGCACGCTTCGTGGCTGCTGGCCAACTACGAGGTTGATCCATATCGGATGCGGGCCATGGAGCGATTTATCGACAAAATCCTGGCTCTCGGGGACGTCTACATTGTAAACGTGAGGCAGCTACTCCATTGGATACGGTATCAGCCTACCTTATCTGAGATCTCTCGCCTTACCCCTTGGCTGTGCTCAAACCCCGCGGCGAACAGGCACACGACAAGAACCGCAAACTCGTGGACGACGACTAGTCATCTTCCGGCAGAAACTACGAGTTCTTATCTTTTGAACTGGCTGAAAAGCAGGCAAAAATCACAGAAAAACTGAGGGAAAGAAAAAATCATTCACAACTTTTCTTGACGTTAGCATCTTTTGGTGATGTCATCAACCTTTTCACAACTTTTGGTGATGTCAGCAACCTTTTTCACAACTTTTGGTGATGTCAGCAACCTTTTTCACAACTTTTGGTGATGTCATCAACCTTTTCACAACTTTTGGTGATGTCAGCAACATTTTTCACAACTTTTGGTGATGTCAGCAACATTTTTCACAACTTTTGGTGATGTCATCAACCTTTTCACAACTTTTGGTGATGTCAGCAACATTTTTCACAACTTTTGGTGATGTCATCAACCTTTTCACAACTTTTGGTGATGTCATCAACCTTTTCACAACTTTTGGTGATGTCAGCAACCTTTTTCACAACTTTTGGTGATGTCATCAACCTTTTCACAACTTTTGGTGATGTCATCAACCTTTTCACAACTTTTGGTGATGTCATCAACCTTTTCACAACTTTTGGTGATGTCAGCAACATTTTCACAACTTACGATCGCGTCAAATTTTTGCAAAGATGACGTCAGTAACTTTTATCTAAATGCTGGTAACCTGTTCACGGCTTTTGATGATGATGACTGATCGAAACCTGTCTATCGTTGACGTCAGTAATGGCTATGTTCTGAATATGGCACAAATCTTTTATTCGTATAAACATAGTATGGATGTCAATTATGTAACATTTTACTGCTCTAATCTGGGTGCTTGAAATTGTTATATATATAACGATATTAAATGTAGGATTTTAAAAAGAAATCTTTTTATCTTTATACTAAACACGAGAATTTTTCATAAAAAAGGATTTTTCCAGGTAGGTTGTTATAAAATTTAAATGCTGCTGCGCACTAATGCATTTTTGCTAGCAAAGTGCATTTCTTTTATTTTTAGAGATACTCTCTCTTCCTCCTCTCATCTCCTCTCTCTTCTCTCGTCTCGTCCTTTATTTTACGGTTTATTTTATTGAATTTTTTCTCTTTACTTTTCAAATATTCGTCAGTCACCGTCGTGGAATAAGTTGTGTAGATGGTGCTTTGTTATTTGTAGTAGCAATTGCATTAGAAATACTAGTACAGAAATCTCTTGGTGAATATAATTTCGTAAAGTTCATGATTTGTTTTTTTTTTTGTTGTTGAGATTTAAAAATTAGGAAGCATCTTCAATCAGCCGATACGTATCCTTGGATGTCGAATTAGAAACTTGTTCGAAAGATGCTTATTTCTTTGTACAGATTTGTGATCGATCTGGATACCTTCAGACGAGGATGTAATGTACTTCTGGACGGCCTCTATTTTTATTTGTGACTAGCATGATGTTTTTGTTGTAGTCCTACCATTGTAAACATTTGTGTACCCCCCCCCCTGAGGTGCAACTGGATCCCATTTCCCTTCAGATCTGTACTGCTCAGCACGGATTGAGCCAGAGGGTCCGGGATACACACAGTATCTTCATCGTACCGAGAAGTCCGTGTATGGCCCCAACCCTTTTTGTACTGTCTGACTGAATATACAGCAGCCAGTTCAACGCAAATACCGGGTGGTAGAAGTAAAGTGAAAACTGACTTGCACCGCACAGATGATTTAAAATAATATACTGCATTGTAGAATTTGTCAGTAATCATTCCTGAGAAATAAAATTGGTAAAACTGCGACGTTATTGCCTAATTATTTTTTTTTTTCAAATGAGCTAGCTTGACAAACGTATTTGCCAATTTTTAGCCTTCCAGCGAGTTATCTCCCCTCGATTATATTATTTAAAAAAAAAAAACAAGGGGGAAATAACTCTTATAGACAGCTTTTAGTCATTTCTTGGCAGAAAAGAAAACGCTGTATCGTGTTCTGTTCATTTCAGAAATCAGCCATGTCACGCGTGGTGCAAGAGAGATTCCCAGACCAAGCCACCCCCCCCTACCCCTCCACAACATTTTCTAGAATTACGCTGATACCTTAAGAAAATTCACACTTACGATACTTAATATTCTTGACCGAAGGTTACAGCAAGAATCTGTTGTTGGTCACGAGGTTAAACAACCTAAAGGTTCTAACCCCCCTTTTTTTTTTTTTTTTTTTTTACAATCCTCTTCTTTTTGGAATCTCTGCCAAAAATTCCCCCCCCTTTCAACGTTTATTACATAAACCGGCTTAACATGTAACAGACAATCGCTTGTGTGCGGTGTTGTGAATATGGAAGAACATTACCTCCCCTGAGTCTCGTCAGCAACCACAGAACTATTCTCGGTTTACTCACAGACAAAATCGTCCGATAAGAAAATAAGTCCTGGCCAACCTCGCCGAATTCTGCGCGTGCAATATAAGAAGGAGAATGGGAGGATTCTCATCGATTTTACAATCGATCGCCTCATTTATTCAATAAAGGATTTGTGCTCCTAGCCATACTTCGCCGCGGTTGTAGTTTATCTAAGAAAAGCCGTTTACATGGGATTAACACGACGCGGGGTCAGGGATAAGTTAAATAACCACATAAAGGGATCATGGGATGGAGCGGCTGCTAGAGTCGGATGGTCCCCCACCTTTACAAATAATTTTAACCCTCCGTTGTTTTTGTTGTATTAGTGAATTTGAATTGTAATTCGGAAGACACTGTTTTAATTCTGTCCGGTTAACTCCTTTTTTTTTAAATATAAGAGAAAAAAAACGACCTACAGCTGATTTTGTCTGCTAACGAAGGTAAGGAAAACGTAGGACTGACTAACCCTGAGATCGCACAGAGCTAAAGGCGCGTTGATTCTATCATGGGGACCCGTAGCGGGTCCAAATCCTGAGGAAGGCCGCGCAGACGCGGAGATCTCATTTACGGAAAGACGTTAAATTAGTGGATAAAACCCAGAATGGATTTACAAGAATTTTATTTCTAAACTTTAAATATTAAAATGGTAACACGGCGGTCTTCTACTGGCTGCTAAGACTGAGAGGGCCGGTTTGAATCCCGGTTGGTTGAAACAGATTCGATTTGAAGTACCACCATGGAACGGGTTTCTTGCTTCCACCACCAACCGTTCTCCAGTTTTCATCCCAATTCTAAAAAGAGTTACATTAAGGACTTTGCTAAAGTCGACGCAAGATTGGCAACGCTACCTAGTGGACAACCATAGCATTACGCGTTTTCGCAGGGGTTGTCTTCTTTGACAGTAAGGAGACCTGACTCCCCTCTCCAGACGATGCCTGGGGCCCATTACAAATTGGCTACAGTTTCACTACGGCTCGATATCAGAGAGCATCCATTGCATTAAAAATATTATATATATATATTTCATATTTAGCAATAAAGATGTTGATAGACGAGATGAATTACCGCCGAATGTAGGAAAATGTCAATAAGAAAGAGTATTGTAAAAATTGCATCAACACTTGTTCGTGCTCCTTCCCACTCATCCCACCGAGGACTCGAACCACCAGCGGTGGTTCTCCGCCTACGAGTCTCTTACATAAATCCACACTAAACTTTTTTCAGAAGAGATAGAGAGAGAGAGAGCGAGAGAGAGAGAGAGCAGAGAGAGAGAGAGGAGAAGAGATGACGAGAGAGAGAGAGATGAGAAGAGAGAGGAGAGTAGAGAGAGAGAGAGAGACGAGAGAGAGAGGACAGAGAGAGAGGAGCGCGAGGAGAGTAGAGTGAGGAGAGAGAGAGAGAGAGAGAGGAGCGAGGAGATGAGGAGGGAAGGAGATAGAGAGATGAGGAGGAGAGAGAGGCGAGAGATGAGGAGAGAGAGTGAGAGATGAGGGAGAGAGATGAGGAGAGAGAGAGAGAGAGATGAGGAGAGGGAGATGAGGAGAGAGATGAGGCGAGAGAGGAGAAGAGAGGAGAGAGAGAGACTCACGTGATATACTTTGAAGAGAAGAAAAAGAAATAAAAACCTTGGACGAGATATTTGCAGAGTTTGGAAATCAAGTAGAGAAGAATACTAAAAAATGAAAGAAAAAAAAACGAAGGGGGTCGATGATTCTGTAGATTACCCGTGGAAACGGCAAATCAAGCGGGATACTACGGCCAGGTGTAGGATTCCCCGGGGCCCAGGGACCATTCGACCGGCCTGTAACAACAATACGACCAATGTCTTTCAGATTGATGCTTAACGTCGCATGTTCCTCCTCGAGTTGTCAAAACAATACAATTGTGTGTACCAGGGTTGGTCAAACGTATCCCGGCTGGAATAGCAGTGCTGTAATGGGTATCCGGCCGGGTTTTATTTGAACGTCCATCGTATATAAACTAAGCATACAGTTAAATTATTATTTGATATTCCAACATCAAAACACGAAGCTGTGAGTCTTTGCGGGTTACAGCGGGTTATGATTGCCGAACTATAGTTCGTGTTCAAGTGATGTTACTACACCCGGAGTCGCATCGGCCCTTTAGAAAATATTTACACAGGTGTAATACAAATCACGCTGTATATCGTTGCCTCTAAATAATACCCAAGAGAATATCTGTCTTTGGAAGTTGCCGCATATTCATGAACTTGCTGAATAACGAGATGTTTTAAATATAAGCAACTGGGTCCCCGAGTTAAATTCCACTGAAGCCCACGGATGGTCACGTGAACACAAAAATAGTTCGGCAATCATAGTTAATAAATAGAGTTTGGCCAAAGTGTAGCAAAGGGAGAACAAAATAATTTCTTTAAAGAATATATATATACATTATTATTATCCTTATACTTTTGTTTACTTTATTTAGTACTGAAATTATCCAGATTCAGCAGGTGTTCGAACGCACAATACAGAACTCAGAAGGAACAGCAAGATTTACAAACTTATGTACAGTTTCCATTGCCAAGGAAAACTAATGAGCAATTAAGATAACGTTCTATAAGGTATCAGATTCTCTATGCTAATTATATAAGTAAAGACAATTCCCATGTGTTTTTGTCTTTGTAGCATCGTTTTTAATTATTAGAACCCGACTATTAACGACTGATATATATTTTTTTTTTGTTTTTCACTTCGGGACATCAATCAGCATTGGACGAGAGAAGAGGACTTTAAGCGGATGAACGGGAGATAACTTTTGTCATTTTTTTTTTTTTTGTTATTTGTTTAAAGGAATTTAAGTTCTATCTGAGTAGTTTCCCTTTTACCGTACAAAGCCAAGTAAAAAAAAGAGAAGATTTTTAATGTTATCTTATGAATAAAATTAAAAGTCTGTAATTCATCTTACTTTCGTTTTCACATAACGGCAGCTAACACTGGCGGAAAATCAACCAGCTTTAAAATCGTTTGTAGAACGTTCGTTTCTCCCTGTGGACCGAGCACGGGTCGTGATAGGTGACTATCGATTTAAACATAATCTTAGTGGTGATTGATCTTTTTAAAGCTGAACGCTACTTAAGTCGAGGGTGCGAGTGTGAATTCCTCGGCTGAATGGGCTCGGCTGAGCGTGTCTCCCTGGCGGGCTAACTCTTCTGGGTTTTCTCCGGGTACCCGTGTGTGGTTCCTCCCGCCGCCAGCTCACACCGGAAAAGGCCTTAATGATACAATGTTTTAACATTTCGTTTCGTTTTAATTATAAAACGGAAAGTCTAAGCAAGGGGGAGATAACCTTCCCTACTGGTTGTCTCACCCAGACCAAGTGATATTTTTCGTTGGTGTTCAGTTTCACGTGACAGAACCTTCGCAAACTTAAGGCTAAGACACTTTAGGGTTCCTAATTCAAGCGTGTCTTAGGTAAATATGCATGGAACTGTTTCGGGATTTTAAACGTCAGGTAAATACCTCCATATAAAGATGGCCTTTCGGCTCTTTGTGTACTCCGAGAGGTGAGGAGGCATGGTGTCGTGGTTGTCCGCTAGAGGGCGTTGTCAATCCTGCGCCAAGCGAGGCTCAGAGTAATTCTATATTCTGGAGGTAAATCTATTCTAGAAAACTCCTCATCTTTAAATGTGGGAGGAAATCAGGAGGTGCTGCGCCCACGCGGCCGACTAGGAAAGAAGAGCGAGATAGACCCTTGATACGGAGGTTCGTTAAACTGGGCCCGC
This sequence comes from Nautilus pompilius, assembly GCA_018389105.1. Taxonomy (NCBI): domain Eukaryota; kingdom Metazoa; phylum Mollusca; class Cephalopoda; order Nautilida; family Nautilidae; genus Nautilus; species Nautilus pompilius. Next base: position 116,805 of record JACATO010002449.1, read on the forward strand.
TTCCGCGGGAAGGGGCTCGAGTCGCCAGTAATCTAACCACCGGGCAGCACCAGGTACCACGGCTAGAGATAATGCCCAACCGCCGGCGGAAATTCGCCTTTAAACGACCGCCAATCCGGGCCTTCGGGTGTCGCGCACGTTTCTAATCAGTTATCACCCGTGGCGCTGAGAAAGATGCGCCCCACTTTGCTCCGCACCACCTTAATAAACGGGATAGATTATCGTCAAGGGGCAGTCAATGGTTGGCCGTAAGTTCGTGGTTAAAAGTTGACCCCGTGTATCCCAAAATGTGGCAACTCGTCAAGTCATAACCGGAGCCCTAATGAAACAAATCTCTGGTACTCGTAGGGTTAATTCCTACTACTGCTGTATCTTAGACAGAAAATTTTCTATATTGTTTTTCTTTTACGATTCCACGCTCTTTACGAAGTATATTCTTACTTTTTACACTTATCCTTCTTATCACTGCACGTGTCTACTAAGCCAGCTTTTGGTGCTGTGTTTATGTTATCCATTATTCAAAAGACATCTTACTACTAAGCCAGCTTTTGGTGCTGTGTTTATGTTATCCATCATTCAAAAGAAATCTTACTACTAAGCCAGCTTTTGGTGCTGTGTTTATGTTATCCATCATTCAAAAGACATCTTATACAAAATGGACCTGTGGTCGCATCCAAATCTGCGGTATTTACTATTCAAAACTCGCCCACGCCAAAAAAAGTGTATGCATATTTACCAATTTTCAAGAAAATTATTATGTGCTATTTGTATTTTATGAGAATAAATTTACGTAATTTATTAATATCACATCTTTCTCAGCCTCTTTCGTTTCCAATGCTGCTGCGAATTCCAAAGGGATCCAAAAACGCGACATCTGAAAGGCCCGCTTTGTATTTCTTTATAGTCAGCCGGGTGGAGAATTTACCAAGTTCGCAGCTGGAATTCCTGTTATGCACCGTGGCTTTTTGCCATTGGCCGGCCCAGCTCTCACCGACAGCCCGGCGGCTCTTATTTACTGACAGAATCTGGCGCCCCCTGGTGGCGTCTTCTAATCCTGTAGCCTCGTCTTTACGACGACATCGTCGGTACCGGGCCCGGTTCGTACCACACGACCTTTCCCCCTCCACGAGAGATTTGTCCGCCAGTCAGCCCGGTCGGTACCTTTTCTGATTTTCAAAAGCTGAAGAGGCGCACTGCTATCGTGTAAATCGCCCGGGTGAACTACCAGGCTAACACGTCGAAAGCTTCAAAACTTGGCCTTAAATTATGACTCAACCCGAGAAGTTTGAGGAGCCTAGAAACGTAAGCTGGACTATCCGGGAGGAAAGGGCGTAAAATATGGCACACGCGCGTAAAACAAAAAAAAAAGGGTTAAATATGGGTTGGTAGTCAAACAGAACGTGATGATAGGGTCAGCCGACAGGAACTTGACTGACAGGACAAATCTAGAAAACCAAGATGCGCTATGAATTAAGAGAATAATATATATATATTTTAATTCCACGAAGCACGACGTTTGACACCTCCCATGAGTCACCAATGACTAAGGAATCTGCGCATGTCCAAAACCCTGTGCCTTTCTTTCAGTGATGGATTTCTCTCGGGACGTGAGGATGTTGCTGTTCTTCTTTCAGATATGTAACATAATAATATTTCTCATAAGGCGTGAGTCTGGAAGCCGAGACCTCCCTTTTACGTGTTCGTGTTCTGGTTTCTTCTACGTCCATACTTTTATACGGGTAATAAAGGCGATAAATGAATCACCCCTGGGTGATGTACGTTCATGTCAGACAAGATAGATATTTAAGTAAAACTTCAATATTAGGGGGGGGGAAGGAAAAGAAAAGACGAAGTTCCGGATTTTCGTTGTCGACCCACAAACAGAAATATATTTTGCACATCATGACGATGCTGGAGCACAACAATCGGCTTTTATGAGATTGTAATTTATTACCAGCAGTCTATCCACTGCTAGCGGGATCCATAGTAACCAGCTGAGACCAAACTGATATAAATGTACCAAAAGTAATTATAACTGCGTTTTTATCTTTGATTTTTATCAAATAATCGCAGAAAGTCGTGATATAAAAACTCCACAGCTGAGAGTTTCATTTCAGACTTAATCGTACGTTGTAGTTTTTTTATTGTTTTTTTTTTAAATATTATAATGTAACTAACGAATGAAATGTGAGTAAAGTTACCAAAATTAATTCCTTCCATTTTTATGATCAAGCCATCTATGGAGAGTTAAAAAAATAACTTAGTTTCCTGCCGTCATTTGAGTATGACACAAATAAGGAGTTTAGTTACAAACAGTCTACAATTTGTACATTATTCTCTAGTACTAAACATTGTTTTAGAACATTCAGTTTTATTATTTAAAAAAGGTTGTGTTATCTATCGTATAAACAAATAACGTAGCGGCTTGGGGTAGTTACTCCGATTATTCCACAATAATTACTTGTCAGAGTTCTACTTAGTATTCGAACTTCTTTTTGTGGAAATTTTCGCTGTGCATCAGAGGTGATGTGCTATATGACGTTCGATTGTGTCATAGTTGTGCAAGATGGTGTGGAATATGACGTTCGATTGTGTCATAGTTGAACAAGATGGTGTAGCATATAATATTATATTGTCATAGTTGTGCAAGATGGTGCAGTGAATGACGTTCGATTGTGTCATGGCTGTGCAAGATGGTGAGGAGCGTATGACGTTATATTGTGTCATAGCTGTGCAAGATGGTGTGGGCATATGACATTACATTTTCATAGTTGTGCAAGATGGTGCGGTGTATGACGTTCGATTGTGTCATAGCTGTGCAAGATGGTGAGGAGCGTATGACGTTATATTGTGTCATAGCTGTGCAAGATGGTGTGGGCATATGACATTACATTTTCATAGTTGTGCAAGATGGTGCGGTGTATGACGTTCGATTGTGTCATAGCTGTGCAAGATGGTGAGGAGCGTATGACGTTATATTGTGTCATAGCTGTGCAAGATGGTGTGGGCATATGACATTACATTTTCATAGTTGTGCAAGATGGTGCGGTGTATGACGTTCGATTGTGTCATAGCTGTGCAAGATGGTGAGGAGCGTATGACGTTATATTGTGTCATAGCTGTGCAAGATGGTGTGGGCATATGACATTACATTTTCATAGTTGTGCAAGATGGTGCGGCGTATGACGTCAGTTTGTGTCATAGTTGAGCAATAAGGTGTGGGAATATGACCTTCATTTGTGTCATAGCTGTGCAAGATGGTGCGGTGTATGACGTTTGAAGATTGATATCTTTGAAACATTGATATAAATTTAATTATTTCTTACATTCAATTAATAAATTTCGATTGGTAACTTTTCTTTAGTTTGCATCGAAAAAGAAGCAAAAATAGTTGTTGATGTTGTTTTCGTTCACTCAGCCTCAACAGCGGTGATAACCCCTCTACTCTGAGCATCTTTGGTGAGGAACCGTGATGCACCACGTGTTTTTCTTAATAAGATAAACTGAACCGTCCCATTAAATGCTCCCATGAGTATATATGACAAATTAGAACCTCAAAGAAATATTTGTTGAACTTCAAACGTTCGGTAGTCTAAAGCATTAAAATCAAAAAACAAAATAAAACCGAATTTCTTTTCTAAAGGTCAGCATCTTTAATTATTGTAATGCAAAAAAAAAAGAAGTAATAATCTGAACTCATGAGCAAAAACGAGAAAGCCCTCATCGGGCTTCGTCAGGAACTAATTCTTTTCTCTGAACCCAATCATACCTGAAGTATGCTAACTCTTTCCAAATCAGGCTGTGATCGACCAAAGTCGAATCCACGACCGGCAATTGCTGGGAATTGAATTCGCACCCCGGTCAAAGCTGATTTTTGTTCATCACTTGGTCCCATGATTTTTGAATAGACTTTAGATTTCTTCAGTTTCTCTTTTCTTCTCGTACGCCTCTGATGAAACCGAAGGTGACGCAGCGCAAGAGGGGACCTACTGCAACCCCTCTAATTAGGGGGAATTTTTCTAGGGAAACCCGCTTTTCCCACTTATAGTATTTTATACGAACAAGAAACTGGTCGTCATAGAAACACAACAGTAACAGGTTCAGGGTTCGACAGCCTACTGAAAAGTATAGCACCTAAGGTATCGTCGATATTTCTTCTTCAGACAAGTTTGTTGCCCCGGTATCCCAGTGTGAACAATATTCGTTGTTCCCAATCTTTACAGACCAAAATATGCAGCCAAGAAATTTCAATCGTTTGGCTGGATAAATTGTGGTGCGTGCATTCCGGTTGTTCTTCGTTGCTCTCCTAATATCTGATTGTTTTTGTTTTTGCTGTTGGACAACATAAACAGTACATCAACTCTTACTATATTCCCTCAACAATGCTTCTTTAAAGATGATGATATTCCTACACAAGAAAGATGCTGAGTGCTTGGCCTTGTGTACATTCCGCATTTCAGCCGAGATTTATTTACCCGTTGCCTTCTTAAGTTTCTACAAACGTCCCCAAGCCCACTACCATTTAAAACTACAGCTGTTGCCTTATTTACCTTAATTAACCATCATCTCCTGCGATCTCAGTTGATTTGCGATATCTCCTTGTTCCTCGCTTTCTATCCAAAGACGCTCATTCGTACAATAGGTTCAGTCAAACTTAGCTTACAGCGTGATACTTACTATATGAGTTCTTAAAGACGATAAAATGAACCTAACCCCACTTTTTTTACCCACCAAACTTGAATACGTCTGAATGCAATCTTTACGATTTCTGCCAGTTTCAACAGGTAAAAATTAGAAAGTAAAGGGTTATTTCGGACATTTCCAATCACCGTATTAGTAAGCAGCACCTAGTGCGGGTGGTAAGCTGCCTGGTCGAGGTTACATCGCCCAAAAGTGACGTTTCTGGGCACGGATCCTACATGATATGATAAAGGAACTCATCCAGTCGGGTGTGTGTGTGTGGACGACCGCCGTTATTGTCATCGGTTCGGAAATCTGTCCTCACCGAGGCTTATTCCCTCGGGTGGAGGGGTCGCTTCGACGGGTATTGACGTCGATTTGGCAAAGGATGGCTTTGTTTTCCCCTAACGGAGTTGCCCCTGAGTCCTGTTACCGCCAGTCTGGCGATAGATGAAAATCCTCAGTCTTCACCTCGGTGCTCAACAGACCCGGCCTTCGGTCTGAGAGTTAAAGCTGGCGCCCGACTCCACGGGGACGTTAATCCGCGATCGAGTCGGAGTGTGGACAGAATCCGAGCAGAAACGATTATCTTTGCACTAAATCTACCATCCTACGTACAAGTGCTTTATACAACGATCGCACGGAGCTTGGTTATCTACTGGCGCAATTTAAAACGTCTCTTGCATTTAATTCGTCATCGGCCTACAACCGCAGACAACGTCGCTGGCCTGAGATCTCAGGGTTCCAGACCCCTTTTCGACGACGCATGCGAGTAGCCGAGACCTTTCTCTTGCCGTAGCAAAATTAAAGACGACTTCGCTTCTTCTTCTTCTTTAAGTAATCACCAGAAACATTATTGAATGCTTTTAACGGACAACAATGAGAAGGCAGCGGTGTGATGTAGGACCAAACAGCTGTCAGACGGAATCGATTCCATAGGTTCATTTACCTGTTCGCCTTTTATTCGCCGGTTGCAGGTGCGTGATAATGACTCCGAGGCTGGAAAGTAGGCGTCACGGAAGGCACGACTTTTGTGAGCGGAGTTATCTCTCTTTGTGTTAAACCCAAGCTTCGCATCACGTAAAGTTTTAATATTGAACATTTCACTCGACTCTTCCGTGTATAAAATCACGTCCAACCTTCATTTTCTTTTCTTTTCTTTTAAAAATGCCGCCATAGTTTGCTATTTTTCCCCCATTATTTAATTTTTTTAGTTTTGTATATTGATTAGTTGTTTATTTGTTTTGTTGTTGTGGTAAGCGGCCAAGGACCGGAATTATTTTTAAATTGCCAGACCGCAGTAAATAGAATAATAATAATAATAATAATAATAATAATAATAAGAATAATAATATAATAATAAATAATAATAATAAAATAATAAATAATAATGGCATATAAGCAACGCGTTATTTACTTTTAATTCTTCTTTTATATAAAAAATTACAAAACGTAGTCAAAGGAAAATACAGGAGAATAATATTATTTCCATAACTGCTTTGGTATAACAATATTGCCCGCCACTTGAACCTGACTCTCTGGGATATTTCGCCACTTTAAGACGAATTGCATTTTTTCGTTACCTGCTGCTTACTCTTTTCTTCTTCTTTTTTTAATATCCAGTTGCAACTCAAAAGGAAAGTCGCTTGTGCATCATCATATAATAACTCTAGAGGTGGGGGGAGAATGGGGGCGTCTCAGCGGGAATGGAGTCACGGTATTGACGTCACGGTTCAGATGGCGGCTCTCTGCGTTCCGTCCCTCGGCAGGTGAAGTGGTTAAACCGTAAACTGGCGCGCCGGTTTCGGTCTCCTTTTATACTGGAACAATAGGTTAAATTAGTTTATTCCATAATTGTTGGTTTTCTTTTCTTTTCTTTTTTTGTTTTTAAAATCAAGGCTCAATCTGTAAATATGTTGGTGCTTTTCAGTTTCTTTGAGATGGCCCCCTAAAAGCAAAGGCGATACGAAAGGCTACATGGCTTTTATCTTTGCCTGCACGCCGCGTGCTTGATTCTTCTTCTTCTTCTTCTTTTCAGAACGTAAGGTAAATGAGATACAAAATGTTACCGAGCTTCTAACCAGTACATAAATGAGTTCGAACAAAACAGATCTTCAATTGCCAAATTTACCGACACCTTTATTTATCTGTTCTTGTGAGAGTTTCATACTACATTACCCCGCAGGCCTGAGTTCTGCTAGCCGAACGTCTGGAATCGATTGGGGGGGAGGGGAGAGAGAGAGAGAAGAGAGAGAGAGGAGAGAGGAGAGAGGAAAGAGAGAGAGGAGAGAGAGAGGAGAGAGAGAGAGAGAGAGAGATGGAAGAGAAGAGAAGAGAGAGAGAGAAGAGAGAGAGAGAGAAAGAGATGGAGAGAGGAGAGAGAGAGAGCGAGAGAGAGAGAGAGAGGAGAGAGAGAGGTGTGGTAGCTTGAAAATAACGAACGTTTTAGCGGGTAAAGAGTCTGAAGTCAACCCAAAGGAAACACAATGAAGCGGAGACACAACCGTGAGCCATTGCTAATGACTTGAATTCATTCAAAATTCCAACTGACCATTTAGAGATATATAAGTGTATTTGAAAACGAAATCTGACCACAATTTTTTTTTTTAAATATAATTTCAAAGAAACCACTTTCTGGTTAAAAAAGAAACGATGACAGTTTCGTTTTTAGGGAAGTGTAATATCTAGGTTTTTTTTTAAAAAAAAATGGAATACTCTTCTTTTGAAACCACCAAGCATTATTTTAAAATTTAGATACCTTTATAAACATCAAAATAATTCTAAAAGCTGTATTACTGTTTTTTTTTCCCTTTCGTTTTTGTACATGTGGTTTGTGAACAGTGCAAACTCGTCATCGCCAGTCACTTTTCCCGCAACTTACTGCTCGCATCCTGTTACCTACTTTTAGCCATAAGTATATTTCTTAACAAGGACGTGACCATCTGCTGAAAATCTAATGCGTACACAAAACTAAAGCTTCCAAATGCATTTTTATATAAACAATAAACAAATCAACAATGCATTATTTCACAATGTGTGAAAGATTATCTTATATAAAACATTCCAGCAGAATATTTTATATAAAGATTCTTCATTTCTTTTAAAAGATTTCTTTCTTAATTAAATCGAAACGTTAAACTGTTCTTAACTGAGACAGACGTAAAAACAGTCGTACTGATAAAATTCAGCAAGAGTTTCGTTTAGAGAACTCAACCACGAACGAAAATGATAAATTAACAATGTATTTTGTAAAAAAATACATCTGTATAAAAGCTCGATTAATATGGCTGTTTAAATGAATTCCAAGTCATCGAAAGACCACGTGATGGATGTCACCTACAAATTTTGCATCCTTCGGTCGGTCAGCAAGTTTGCATTTTCATTTGGGCCAGAGATTTCGGCTGTTTGATCCAGTCGATCATCTCTCTCACGTTAAATATGAATACGTCAGGTAGATCGAGTAGCTTAAAGATGAACTCGTTCAGTCCTCTAAGGTTGGCGTGATGGTTCCAGTGGAACCAATCGTGCTGTAGTCGGATGCCGTAAGGGGCCTTGTTGGTTTTGTAGTGCTGTTCAAAGTTCAGCCAAAGCAAATGAAGCGTGTCTTTGTCTGACAACGGCCGAGACAGGCAGCCGTCGGCATAGATGCAGGTGTAATTGCTGCTGTCGAGAAAAGGGTTGGCCGGAACCTCCCACAGACCTGGGAAGTTCTTAGTCGGGCAGGAATCGATGATGCAAGGCTGCGTCCAGCCGAAATCTAACGTAAAAGGCCAGGTCACGGTCGACGTTTTAAAAAACGGTTGCGAAATCAGAGTGGCATCGTACTCCAAACCGAGTTCTTTCAGCATCGCCATCTGTACGTCGCCCATGGGCTTCATGCCAGGAGATCGCCAGCCCTTGATGTCGTTGGCAGGAATGGAGGCGTCTATCATTTTCTTCTTTTGCTCCAAGATGTCTTCATACATCTCGGTTCGGTTCGTGTAGGTCGTCGTCGTCTTTCCCCGCAGACCGATTTCCATTCCCCGATGACGCAGGTTCTGAACTAATTTATAATTGGTCCCGACGTCAGAAACAAAAAATGTCGCCTTTATCTGGCAGTTGTCTGGATTGCGGCGAGTCAGGTCGAAAAGGGAGTTAACCCCGCGGTAGAAGTGGTTGTTGATGTCCCCGTCAAAGGTGAAGTAAACAATCTGAGGGGTTTCGTCTAAACTGAGGGATAAGGGAAAATCCGTGTTCTCACAGTGGCAGTCGGGCGCTCTACAGTTGACGCCCTGGAGGCACACGCTCGAGTCCGTCGTGCTAGCCAGGGTAGAGGTCGGGGTGTTGCTCCGACGAGGAGCTGCTGTGGCGAGGGTCTTCGGGTACTTCAGGCTTTGTATCACGACCGCCGAAGTGTCGGGGCCGCCGCCGCCGTGCGGGGCGCTGGGGTTGCGGACGACGGCGGTTGTCGTTCTCTGCCACTTGGTCTCCGACGCCTGACTCTTCTGCACGCCGGCAGGTGGCGAACTTTGACGGTCGGAAGATGGCGGTTTCTGCCCGACGTACTGGCTGCTTCTGTGTTTCTCCGCGGCGGCCCTCGCTGCTGCGAAGATCTCGGAGTTCTGGATATCTGACGAGGAGAATGAGTCCCGTCTGGAGTCCGCCAGTTTGGCCGTTTTGGGGCTTGTACTAGGGTTTTGCGCTTTCGCGGAGTCGGACGCGTAAGGGTTGTCCCTCGGCTCCGTGTAGAGGCTGGAGTAGGGCTGGCGGCCTCGCCCTCGAGTCGAGTCGGCAGCCGGGTGGTCCATCCCCGCGTTGATCTTCCGGTTTACTTCGTTCACCAGCTTCCTGTTGTAGAAGACGCTGCTGGATCCCTGCGCGCCGGTCGGCGAGTCCCGCTGCTGGGCCCGAGACTGTTGTTCGTAGGGGCACTTCCAGGACTTTATCTTGTCCAGGTCGGCGATCTCGACCGGGTTCTTTAGCCAGTCGATCATCTGCTGAAGCGTTAGAATGTAAACGTCCCCCAGCTTCAGGATTTCGTCGATGAACCTACCCATGGCTTTCAGCCTGAAAGGATCCGAATAGTAGTTGTAGAAAAACCAGGCCGCGTGCATGTTTATTCCGAAGGGCGCCCTGGTGCCTTGGTAGTAGTTCTGGAAGTTCTTCCACAGGAAGTTAAAAGCCTCCTGTTCGTTCGATGGCGGAAAGTTGCAGCCGTCCACGTAAACGCAGTCGTACTGACCGCTCTTGTCGTTGAGGGAAACCACCGGAATTTCCCAGAATCCCGGATGGGGTCTCTTCGGGCAGTCGTTGATCTGGCAGTTGTAGGGCCACCCAAAGTCTAATGTGAACGGGAACGGCGCCTTGTTGTGCCTCTTCGAGAAAGTCAGGGTGGCGTCGTACTGGTACCCACCTTCGATCAGAGTGTTCACCTGGTTGTCCCCGAACGGTTTGAGGAAGGGACTCCGCCAGCCCACGATGTCCTTCCTGGGGATCTGCGCGAGTCTGGCGATGTTTTCCTTCTGCCCGAACATCTCCTTGCGCATTTCGGACGGGCTCAGGTTGCTCACGTGGTTGACGCTGTGCGACGCTATCTCCATCCCTCGTCGGTGGAAATGCTTGACCAGCGTGTAGTCGGTGTAGTTGTGCGACACGAAGAGGGTCATCTTGATGGAGCACCCGTTGGGGTTTCTCCGCTCGGCGCTGAAGAGCGTTTTGTAAAACTCCGAGCTCTGGGCGGTGACGGCGTCGTCGAACGTGAAGAAGACGATCTGCGGGGAGTTCTTCAGCCTGGTGCCGTTGGTGGTCAGGTCTTCCCGGCAGCAGAAGCAGTCGGGCGGCCGGCACTTCCCGCTCTGCTCGCACATCTGGCAGGCCCTCCGCGAGCCGTAGCAGGCGGCCACTGCCAAACTGAGCAGAATCAGGCGGGCGATCTTCCTCGAGCGAAACATTTACGGTTTTCCCTCTTCTTATTCTTCTTCTCTTCTTCTTCTTCTTCTTCTTTTTTTTTATTGTTGTTGTTGTTTGTTGTTGGTTGTTGTTTGTTTCTGTCCTTCCTTCGCGAGGTGGACTCCCACTGGCACGCTGTCTCAGAATGTCCCCCCGGGGTAGCTGTAGTTGCGACCTCAGCTGGGCACTGGCACAGAGTGAAGCTCCGAGGATTCTGGTAGCCAAGAAGCAGGAGCGCTGACGCCCTGTCTAACGCTGATTAAGTGATGGAGCCTGAACAGCCGACATATATCATCGCCTCCCCGCTAATAAGTGCCGAGAGAAATGACAGTCGGTTACCTTTATGCACGCGGTGTGTCAGTGCTCGACGGTGTCAAACTGCGGTGACACATGCGTGCGACGAAAACCGACAGTAGATTGGTTCAGCCATAATTTAAGGAGCTGTCTCTTTTTTTTTTAAACGGAGCAGAGAGAGAGAAGACTGACATTTTCCCTAATTTAAATTCCTATCTTCAGGCCTAGTT